>VKKT01001235.1:62271-87854 GCA_008038995.1 Haliotis laevigata
ACCCGGGTCTTCGGCGTGACGAGCCAACGCTTTAACCATTAGGCTACCCCACCGCCCCTTAGAATTTACTATCTCTATCACGGTATACATACCCTTCTCTTGGCGATTCCACAAGTATCGTCCGTTCCTGTGCGTTTGGTATACAGTCACTTTTGTGAAAGTCACAAACATGCACCAATTTGAGATTCAAACTGCGGCCAGCGGATACTTCCATGAATGTCATGTACTGTTGGAATGTCCGCTGTACGATGATCTACGTGAAAGTTTATATGGCCATATGTGTTTGAGCTATCCCAACTTCCTAGATTTGTGATAATGAAAAAATGATTTTACTATTTAAAGAACATGTTTATTTTACAGCCAAAACCTGGTTTTATATACTTCAAAGAAGAAAACATCTTTTATACGACTAATTTCATATTGTTACTTTTATCATACATGTCACTTTATGTAATAGTCTCTCAAAACCCTTAAAGGGTGGCTCATTTTATGTATATGTGTGTATATATCTGTACTTTTACATGAGGTGAGACTTAAATAAAATATCTGTCTGTCTGTCCATGGTAAATATATTGTTTAAACACACACGTGATATTCCTGCCTTTGTGATTTCAGCTGAAGGCCAAGGGGTTCCGTCACATCGACGCACTGGAGCCGTCAACACAGATGCTCTGCAGGGCCAAGGAGAAGGGGCTGTATGAGAACTACTATACCGACTTCCTGTCCGAGGAACCGCTGCCGACAATCAAGGAAGGTAAGCTACAGTATAATATTGACAACAATCCTGTAAATTGGGCCACAGTTTAATGTTTCCAACAATCGTGAAAGGTGAGCTATAGTATACTAATTTCAACAATCATTGGAGGTGGAGAAATATTAATAGTCTTAAGAAGTACCTGTATACCCCCCAGGGAGTTGAGATTGATAATACGATGTGCCATTGAGATTGACATCCAATGATCGAAGGAAAAGATATCAGCGCCTTGAGCAAGCACTAGTTGCCTGGATATGTGCGCTATATAAGTATCATATAATAATAATAATAATAATAATATTAGATTGTTTAAGAAGTATAGCCCAATGGATAGCGTGTTAGGGTGCCAAGCTCGAGTTCGATTCCAAACATTGTCACTTTCTGACCCTGTCATTCACAAATTCGAAAAATTAAGTGCTGCTATATCTGGTGTTGAGCTTAATAAAGTTGGGAAAGAAGTCATGGATATGTAAATATATTACATTGAGGTTGCGCTAACTGACAATGTATATTTTCTGTTTGGGTTTCAGACACCTACGACTGTGTTGTCATTTGTGGTGGAATGGGTGAAGGTCACATACCTTGCTCCGGAATCAGAGAACTTATCCGAATCACCAAACTGGGTAAGGATCTCTCCCAATTTATTTTAGTGAGCTTTATGTTGTTTTGAAGTGTTTTGATGTGGAACAGTATTCACATTATTACGTTTTCCTTTACGCGTCATAAAGAAAGACCTTAAAAGATGATACTTGTGTGACTCCACTGAACCTTGTGTTATTCTGTGCACTCTATTTTCAGGTGGGCTGATATGTATCGTGATGCGTGAACAATATTTGATGGAGGTGGACGAATACAAAGACCGCCTGGAACCATTAATGGACTTTCTGGAAATGGCGGGAAAATGGGTCCAGGTGGCACGTGCCACAGTCCCAGACTACTTCATCAATATCCCCGGTGTGGTCTACATGTACACCAAGATATGAACTCAAGCAACCAGTTTCTCAAATGAAACCCAGATGACGTTCACTCACGGCTCGAGTTTAGTATAGCTTTGTGCTTGTTGCTATAATTGGCCCTTGGTTCGAAACCTGTCTCAGAGTCTTGTCTACAGTTAATATCTCTATGAAATCATGCTTTAATTTTCTATATTATATGCAGTGAAAGAGCATTTATTCGATGTAATATAAATCTTAAAGGTAGACATATTCCTATAATACAGACAACGGTTCCTTCAGTCAAAGACTGTGTTCATTGCATATCATGGTTTAGTATTTAACGATCACCAAAGATATGAACAAGTACTTAAACGGTGAAACAAGACCTACAGGTGCTCTTCAAAGTACCCACTACATCATGCTCGGTACAATGATGCTTGTGTCCATGCCTTGTCGCAAAAGTCCATCCACATAACATACCAACATATGTAAATGAGCACTGTCAGTGGGAAGAAATAGGTGTCTAACCCTTTCAGCTCTTTGATAAACTTTTAATGGCCAGTGTCTCCTGAGTGCTGAATCCATACAAAGTAAATGGCATGGCTGCAATACTTGTCCTTCAATACAGAAATTTCTATGCTTACTAGGTTCACAAAGAAAACATACAGTTGTCCACAGTATCCAAATCGTAGAGAGATAATAAAGCAATGACGATCGTACAGGAACAGGGCCTCCTTTCACAAAGCACTAAGGTGATCGTAAGTCCCTAAGGTAACCTTAGTGCAGTGTTATAGAATGGGAGTTAAGGTTAACCTTAGTAAAGGTTTGTTTCGTGAAAGGAGCCCCAGGTTGACATAATGCTTGGGCCACCACTCTGGTTCATCCATCCATTTACCATGGTAAACGATCCACGCCATGGTAACGCACAACCAGCTAGGTGACACAAAATTCCCTGCTTGACATTAGATTTACATACCTTTCCAATACTCATGACCTATTCCGCCCGAATACCCAAGAAGGATGTACAAAAAATAACCATTAAATGTTCCTCTAAATTCACGGCAAAACAGTATATATTTAACATTTACCTAGCTTGCTATTTACTTCCACCACGTTTTTCCATCTTGGTGACGGTGATCTTGCTGTGATTGCGCACAAACCTGTCGTAACAACGAAACTCTATGAATGGCCATTTAACGGTCTTATGTATGCATTCAAAGAGAAAGTAAACCTGATACTGCATATGCTCTTGCGTTGTTTTTTTCCAGTCCTACAAATGTGTCTGTGTGTCTTTTTATTTGCATCCAACGATTTGGAAATAATCGAGTCTGTAACAGATAAATGACTAACACAATGAGCATCTGCAATGCCAATTGTGGCGCATCCTAGAATGTGGCCATCCGTCCCCTGGTGAAAATACGGGTCACAGAGATCGCCATCCGATTTAGTTACCCAGGCATAAATGTGTAATATAACACATCATATTTGGTCGACTCTCATTTAGTGGATCCACGAGCTTGGAACGTTTAGAGTTCCTTGTCTTGTTATAACAGCCCAAGTTTTGCGGTTTACAATTTCAACATTACATTTCCAATATTCTAAAATATTGCTGACTGAGGAATATAACACTGATCTGTTACTCCCATTATTCACTGAACTTGCAGCTGTTATATAATGAATACACACACACACAATGTTGCCCAAAGTATGCAATATGTTGTGCTTCCAAATAACAACCACCAGCTTTCCACATCAAACAATTTATTCCAAAACATAACAAAACTGTTTTCACATAACAGTCGGCACATTTTCACCAATGTAACTGGCATACACAACTGCACTCATGTCTTCATAATCAAGTCATCCATATATGCTGTCAAATCATGTTAAGAAAAATGTACGAATGTGAACACTTACAAGTATATTAGTAAAACCTGTGCCATCACTGACGGTGAAAATGTAGCCATCAAAAGTAGTTGTAATCCATAAGTTAACTGTCAATTTCAAATTCATTTTGTGCATTTTACCATTATTACTGATCTGTTAAAGCAATTCTTCCTAACATCCTGAAAGGGGAAAATCACCACCCCAAAATACCCAAATCTGGATACAACAAAGTAAAAGGAGATAAAAGAGGTGAACACAATATCAAATATATAACAACATATTAATGTACCAAAAACATGGGAGGGATTACACTGTAACAAAAGAATGACATATACAGTCTGTAACTAAACAAGACATCACTGGAAAGAACACATCGACTTTCCATTTTTAGATTTTCTTCCAGTACAGTCATATGTGGTAAACTTTGCTTGTAAAATATAACAAAAAAATCCACTTCATGTCACAAAGCTTACAATTTTCAAGAAATGCATAACCACACATCGAAAAAATAATCTTCACCAAAGGTCCCATAGAGAAATGATTTCAAAGCAATAACTAACCTACTCAGTGAAATCAGTAAACACTTGATATACAAATATCAAATGGTTCAGTAATCGCACACATTTAGATTCCAGTTCTACTGTAAGTCCAAAAAGTCTCACAATAACCAGGCATTCCGAATAATGTCTAAAGTGTAAACCATGGTAACATATATCTGAAAAAGTAAACATAAACATAAATAATTTCCTTCAATTTCTACACCAGTTCATTGCAGATATGTAGGTAAGATTTTCATAGACATTGGGTGGTTTGAATCTACATTATGTGGTTCCATGGAATCATGAACAATATGCTGTATTTATAAATGACAAACAACCTTCATACACTATATACATCTTCTGCTTTTCACTCTCACACAAATGTCCTGTGTAATAATAAGCTCTCAAACAATCTTATTTACACCATAATTCATATCTCAGCAATCACAGGGAGCAATTCATTCACAGTATCAGCAAAAATGTACCGGTAATTCCTAAGAAAAATGATGACTTATGAAATATGCATGAAACAGAATAAGACAAAACACCATTCCAAAGTAACAGGTAAAATATGGTACTCTCAAAATTGTGCAAGGAAAGGTCTGAATTACATTGAGACATTTATTGAAAAAAGTCTCATTTTGTCAGGAGACATCTTTGTGAAATATGGTTGATTACAAAGCAGAAAACACATTGTGAGACAGAGAAGCATTGCACATTACATGTTCACTTTGAACACTCCAGGCATAGTTGGGATTATTTAATAACTATGAGCTTAAGCTGTTAAGGGGACAACTATATAGCCTGATCTAATTTGAAAAAGGTACTTGTAACTTTCACACTTTCAAATCTTATGGCAAAGGATTTCATTAGACAAACCAAGGCATACTCAAACCAAAGGGCCTTGTAGCATTAAGGAATTTGATAAATGGATAACATTGTGTGGCAACTACAAACTAGACACATGCCTGTCATATGTTCAAAGTTGCCACAGGAGCAGAATGTCTTCATTCTTTAAAGGGGTGTCCTAATATTTATCACCATTTGTACTAGTAGATATTTCAGATGAAGTTGTAACCCTTTTCACATGGACGAGGGCTCAAATACCGGTATGTTAAAGATGTCATACTGACGAATACCACATGACGGATGCAGGACCTCACATCATGCCCATTTGAACAATGAAACCCTGCCAAATGAAATTGTATGTGTACTGTTTTTCATACCTTCCTGTAAGATATGTGTGCAATTGAACACATTTTATTTGGTGATCTCACACACAAATAATAAATATAACAATTATCATAGAATCATTAAAAATTATCATACATCTTATAACTACTATTTACAATGTTAATTCTACATGTTTTTCAACATAATGATGAAATTTTCAGCATGTATAACAATATTTACATGTATTTGCCCTGAGTAGTAAGCATGGTGAACAATTATGCAATTTTTAGTAAAGTATGGGATTGGGTGGCGATTCAGATCACCCTGCAAAAATATAGTCATATAACCAGGATATTTAGAGCTGATAGCCTTTCACACAAGAATCTAACCTACTCTACCCTTTATGTACAAACCTGAAATTATGATGATTTCAGTGATCAAGTACTTCATATGACTATTGATCAATTCTCCAAAGAAGAACATGTTGCAAAAAAGGCAAAATAAAGCACATGTAATAAATGTCGGATATGCTGTCTTAAAATTCTGGAGAAAAGAATTTCGAAAATAAGTCATCTTGGTTAACAAAACACTTCCATTTCTCCTCTTGTATGACCAACATCATGAAGATGTTTTCTTGGATAGAAATAGTCAACAACACCCATCATGTACTCAAATACAGGTATGTGGTTTTGTGTGGTGAAACCATGATCAGTGTTTGCATTGAGATCAGCATTCCTTGAGGTATATACCAACAGATACAGGAAACAAAGAATCTCCTGCACACACTCAACACCAACAAAGTCTTGAATCATGGATTCTTACCTCTCTTACAGTCACACTTTTTTCATGCCAAACAGGAAATGTCTCCTGTAACATTTATTTCTAAGCATTGCACCATTCTTGTCAAAAATAATGTGCTGTCATGGTGACAATATTTCCAATTAAAATTCTACACAATTTCTGGGGCATCTTTTACGTCTTCTTTCTTATTTTGTGATGCAGTGGCAGCTGCAGCCTTGGCAGCTTCGGCTTCAATTCTCATGCTCTCTGTCTGACTGTCAATATACATCTTCAGCTTCTGCATTATGTCAACTGGTGTTGACATTGTTGTCGGGGATGATGGACCACCGGAAGAGTTGCTAGAAGAGGGGAGACTGTGTCCCACTGAAATAACAGGCAATCTGGGCAATGCACTTTAAGTAACATGGTGAAATAAAATCAGTATGCAGAAAATTTTAAACGGGATAAACTGATTTTGGTTCACTAAATTCATTAAACTTTGTCAAGTCTCAGGAAGAGTGAGTGAGTGAGTAAGTATGGTTTTACGCCGATTTTAGCAATATCCCAGCAATATCACGGCTGGGGACACCAGAAATGGGTTTCACACACTGTACCCATGTGGGGAATCGAACCAGCGTCTTCAGCATGACAAGCAAACGCTTTAACCACTGGGCTACCCCACCGCTCCATGTCAGGAAGAAGAACACAGAGGGCTATAATGGGATTCCTTGGTAGTGATATTATGCACATATCTCAATTTACAATGTGTCAAGCTACACTATATATATTTGCTGTATGTGTGCACAATACCTATCATGTGCATTTATACATTTATTTATGTATTTCTCAATGGATACCTGAAAGTGCTTGCACTCAAAATGGCTATGTCTACCCCACATTTTTATTGACACATTGTCACTTGTACTTATGGAAAGACAAGAAATTTTAAAGATTTAAAAAAATAAGAAAACAATAGTGGAGCATAGTCATTGCACATGTACAGCTTCATGCAAAAATATTCATTAGTTTGAGAGTTATGGGTTGGAGACAAAGCCTACAGTTGTTTAAGCCTAAGTCAAAACTGTTTCCATGGAAACAAAAGAAATTATGATTTAGAAAAATTCTAAAAAAGCAAAGGCACCAGTTTAGCTGATGAGCAATGCAAGCACAGAATTGCGCTGAAATATGTCACATGGTTTTCAAGTTATGGCCAAGAAACAAACCCTATCCTTGTTTGATTGAAAGTCGAAATTGTGTCCATGGAAGCCAAACAATTACAAATTTTTCAACAATTCTAAATTAGCTCAAGGCACCAGTAATGTTGATGAGCCATGTATGCATGTGACAAGATTTGTTGAAAAACACTGAATGGTTTACAAGAGCAGGAATGTCGATACCAAAGGAAATACCATCACCAACAGTAACCAAGCCATAATCAATATGTCTACCCTCCATGCTGGGAGTGGAGACATAAAAAACATAACTACAAGAAAACTTGATTACTATCATATCATGAAGTCATTACTATATCACATCAAATGTTGGTCAAGAGTAAAACTGTTCAGATGATACTATTATCTAATCTAACAGTGCAGATGTTGGTATATTTTATTACTTTCACAAACACGTGATGAAACATAGCCAGCCATGCTTCAATTTTCTATCTACTCAATAAAACAAAAAAGTGAACTTCTTCTGAAATGAAATTGATAATTGTAGATCACTGTTATTGATTTCTGAGAGTCTGAGAGGTGTAAATTCAGGTTTAGTGTCACTCCTTATTAATGGTAAGATATATTATTGGGGTTAGTGCTAAATCTGGATCTCACTCATGTTAACTCATGATATATACAAAACTTTTATAATGTAAAATTGGCACTATGCAAATGACTTACACCAACATACACAATTAGTCAACTGGTATATATGTCTCTGGCACAGACACATGTTTTAGTGAAATAGGCAAATTCTACTCCAGACAAGTGGATTTTATCACATAAGCCTCCCAAAACAAACTACTGACATAATCACATATCTTGCTACATTCTTATTTGTATTTTGCAAAAGTTGATTACCATTATGACAAATTATATTATGAAACCAAAGTCTTAGTTCGTAGGTTACATGCTTCAACTAACTATCACACACACCTGTCACATCAATCATACAAACTTGTCTGGGAACAACCTGACATTTACCTATAACTCTTGATTCACACAACTTTCAGCAACACTTCAGCAACAGCACAGCAGGGTAGAGCAGAAATGTCCTTCACACATCATAACTCAAACAGAGAATCAAACCCAGGCCTTTGGCTTGATAAGCAAATGCTTTGACCACTAAACTACCTACCTTTACTTTCAAGCAATGTGTACTCAACTTAAACTGAGTAAGATTTTTGCAGAGTTCCTCGGCAGCCAACCCATTGAATGTACAAAAGGAAAAGGTCTAAGAATAATTGTTGAAGGTGCTAGTGTACTGGATAAACCAGGCTGACTATTAGTGCCACTGGCAATATTAATGGTGCATGCACGAACCTCTAGAGACATTGAGGGGCAAGCCAGAGGCGGTGGCAGCGGGATGGGTGGAAGGGGGGCCGACCATGCTGTATGGCGGTGATGCAATCGGGGTCACAAACTTGGTGTTGGTTGCGATACCCAGAAAGTCATCCATGTCCTTGAAGGTTAGGTTGTTATGTAGAGTCTCCAATGGCCGTAGTGATGGAACCATTCCAAATCCACCAAATGCTAAAATGAAATTGCATATGCTTATTATTTACACAGAATGGATAGTTCAGACCTCAGTACTTTGACTTAGGATTTTGAACAAACTCACCTCAGTTTTGATAAAAGTGAATATAGATGTAACAAATAATGATAGATTGGCTGTCTAGTTTGCATTTAGGTCCACAACAAAAACTAAGGATAAGGCCTGGCTTAGCCTGGTAAAACTCTGTTCAATAGTCAAAGAACTAGGTTCTTCCATGTTGTATGTTTCTGTAATAGAATGTTGATTGGTGAAGCATGAAATATTCTTTCAAACATACAAATAGGCACAAAGAAATGTTCACATGTTTATAACAAACTGAAAGAAATTATCTTGGATATACATTAGAGACAAGCACTTATAGAAAACTGTATGAGACTACTGATGCATTTTTTAAAAGCATTTAAACAAAATAATAAATTAAGACAAAAACAAAACAGTTAAGAATGTGAACTTGAAATTAATGAAGAATAATATTAATTTCTAACCATGCACATGTATTATACAAGAAGACAACAGAGGATATTTGTGGAAAGGGGAGGATTGCACATTTTGTGAGGAGTGGAACATAATTATCTAGGTGTGGTATAAATATGCAAAACACTGTTGAAGGGTGCAGACCCTGATATATGGATTTAACATGAAATTTTCAAGTACAATGAATTTATAATATCACTTGAAACTCTTGGTTTTCGTGAAATAAGTATCAAATAAGTTAAGACAGTGAACTTTGCTGAAGAGATTGTAAAATGAATATATATCTTTCAAAAACAACCAAGAGCATTTCACATGATTGCAGATCTCAAGGAAGCATCTTAGGCTTATCAAATATGATAAGACACCTGAATAATAACTGAAAGAATTTCTTATAAAAATAAAAAAAGACAGAAGAAATAACCCAACTGACATGAAATACTTTCAACAAATAACATAAGCAGTTAGAATGTATAGTACATACATTAAATATAAGTAAAGAATGTCGATGGAATTTTAGCTGTCCTTTGCTCTTCTCAACCTCATCATCTGAACATTGCTCCCAGTGCTATACCAGTACGTAACTTGGTGCATTCTAACTTTAACCCTATTCTATTGATTTTCTCGCATATCTTCAAACCTTAATTGCTTCTATTATTGACTGAATGAATTGCACACTAAACATTATAAATGATTTATCCATAACTTTGTTAACTATTGACTGGTTGTTCAAAGACATTCTACTTTTAGAGGACCAAGGTTTTTAAAAACGAAATTGTCCCATCCCGTCAAAAAGATTAAAGAAGACAAACCACAGACAATTAAACATCAATCTTCTCAACAATATCAAATAATTAAGCATGCACACAAAATACAAAATACCAAACAACAAAGAATGCTACAACATCTTTTTTCCCCATGTTATCGATGTCATTCTTTCATGCAAACCTCCTCAATAATAGTATTCATTAGATTTGTTTTTGATTTCATATGGTCAACATTATAACTGACAAATGAGGAGGACTTTTATATTGTACATGGTGAGTACAAGTATAACATAATTGGTCTGTATGGTGTATGTTCTACAACATGAGCACAACTGTCCTGTGATGCCACGAAGATGTACAAGCATACCTAGTACATGTATGGATGCAGTGTTCATTCTAGACAGCCATGTGACCCAATCTTTTAACAATAATGATTCAAGAACTACCACTTACTTGCAGCAGTTGGGCATCTTTTATACCTCAAAAGGCATTATGTCATGACAATAAGATTTGTCAATGTGGTCCACTTGCCTGTGTGTATACAGAAGTGAACAATGTGATACATAGGGAAGCATCATAATGTGAGTGAACTTCACTACAGTTGTATGTTATAGCACAGGAAAAGCTTATCACTTTTGGAAGCCTTGTTGTAATATGTGTCATGTAAAACTTTGGTCATTAATACACAATTGTATGATTGGCTTAAGCCAGCATGGGCAGATGTTTCTATCTACATGTAAGTAAATACAACACAGCGGGAGTGTCAAGTGTCTAAATACACAATTAAGTATTTAGTGAAACAACTTCTTGAAAAGGCATAATTTGCAATGGAACAGTCAAACCCAGATTTTGCCATCTATGAATTTGGTACTTAGACATGTACAGTTTTGCTGTCAGTGGACGAAACATCAATCTGGACCAACTCCAAATCTACACGATTTAAGATAAGTAGTTGCCTTTGTTTTTCTTCTTGTGTTTTGAATGAACAGAAAATCAGTGACCATTGAAAGCACAAAAATAAAAAAAAAATTGAATTCCTAACATCATGACACACCAAGCTGTGAAGAAGAACCAAGTAATTTGGAGTTTCCCTTTTGAAAATGGGACCCTCTTTTTCAAATGACACCACTTTTTTGTCACAAGTTATCTCATTGTGCCCTTCATTTTTGTCAGTTTGAATGAACACTGCAGTAGCTGCCAAACATACAACATCAGCATAATAGTTTATACTTGTGTATCTAGCAATGAATGGAGTGAGGGAGGTTTTGCACCACATTTTACAATATTCCAGCAATATCATGGCAGGGGACACCAGACATGGGTTCACACACACCCATGTGTGAAAATGGCCCCAGTCTTTCAATAACCAAATGTTTTAACCACTACACTACCCTACTGACCAAAAATGAAAGGAAAAGATATAACAAATTAAATACAAACTGAAAGTACTTCTTACAAATAATCTACCAAATCTAAGTAAAAACACAATGTTGCTTGCTGAATTAAACATCGGGCAAAAGCAAAATAGAATTGACGTCACTGGATCAATGAACTGATTATAACACTTGTAATGCAATAATGTAATAATGTAAGCATATAGCCAGAATATTTTTCTGATGATTTGTTGAACACTGGTTTATTAAAACCACAGCTTTATATATGTCCATACTTGTATTTACAGTTTGCTATGTCCATGCTGCAACAAAGCAAGTCCCCTGCAACATGATGCTTGATACAACAGGACACTAACCGGACAACCACCTTAACCCTATAACTACTGGGACACTGCACTGACATACAGACCTGTTACCAATGTGCTCCTTTTGGATGCTTTGTGAGGGGAAAGAAATGATAACTTTGCAAAATAAACCAATATGATGATGAACAAAGGAGTGAGAGAGAGAGAGTGAGTGATAAAAGTCAAGTAAACAAGTTAATAGAGAAACATGATAGTCCTATTGCAATCTTGACATCAACATGCAAAATATACTTTCTGTTCTTGAATGGTATTTTAAACTGAACCTTTTAGATAATTTTGTGATCACAACAAAGGCCACAAATGTTGTGATACCATTTCACTTATTTCAAAATATTTGAAAGCATGTGACCAAAAAAATATTTTCAAGGAAACATGTTTTTGCTTATATATTGAAAACAGTGTCGAAAGATGAAAAAAAAAGAGGTGCCACTGCACTGTAGCTCACCTGAATGGGAAGTCAAAAGGGTAAAATATCAACCGAATCAGAACATGAACCATACAGTTGCTGCTTCAACCCCTACTGAAATATTTTCTTCCAAGAAACTGAGGACAAAAGCACTTACAAATGTAAATGACTGTTTTATTTGGGTTTGAAATGGTTTTGAGCAGTATGTTAAATATCAGGGCATGTCTGACAGCTTGATCTGGGAGGAAAGATGAAAGAGATGTAGGTTTTAGACATTTACTAATTGCGTACAAAGAGTGAATGTGAAAATATGAAACATTATTTGTTGTGGCCATACTGAAAATCGGATTCAAAACATCTTGAACAAACTGGGATCATCATTTTTATTTTAACAAGTATGTGAATTTTGCTTCATAGCTACTGATATTTTTGTGTAATTTTTTTTTATGACAGGTGGCAGATGAAGCATGAAGGACGCCATACAAACAAGGCTACGACATAACCTCACTTGACTTTCAGACAGGTGAGCTTAAAGTCAAAAGGCTCAGTTTTCATGATTCTTGAGTTAAAACATTCACAAGCTTAAACATTAGAAACTGCAATCTGGATTCAAATTGAAATGTATTTGGATTAATCATTTCAATATTTCATTACTTCACAATAACACAAGAGTGCAATAGGACTGAAAAGTCAATCAGTAGTGATAACTAAGGCAAGAAAAGCTAAGCCAAATTATAACAAACAGCACCATGTGAGACATACCACCATCATTCTTGAGCTGGTAGGTCATGAGATCGGGCGTGCTTGCTGAGCCCAACAGTAAACTAGTACTTAATAAGCCTGTGGAAAATAGGATGTGAGTACTTATATGGGATACACTGCAGTTAAGAAATCAGGCTAACTGCCCTACTGAATTACTATGTTTTCTATGAAAAGAAGACTAATTTGATCTACATACAGTTTGTGTGTATGACTAACTATTGCTCATTGATATTAAGCGGAGATTGAGATCCTGATGGTGTTAGTGTCAAATCACTTTGAAAGTTCTGTTACATTATTTTTTTGAGCAAACACAAAAGTATCGTTTTATGTAAAAACTACCATTTGGATTTGGGTGTACAAAGTGATCTTATGTCTAAAGTGATTTTAACTCTGATACCTTAAAATAGAAGTAAAACAGTCTTAGTGCTAAGGTTGTTTTGAACAATGGCTCCCAAGGAGATAACTTAGACTTAAGCAGTTTCTCAAATCAGTGAAAACTCTGTGTTAATCCTTTCTGCTCTAAATCCTAAATACACTCAGCTGTCGATAATATATGTATGTCTTATGTATATAATCAATAAATTGAGATATTTTAGTTGATACAATTTTCAATCGATGACACACCTATATATTAACACTAAATATACTATTATTCAAATCACTTCATTTTCCAAAGATTTATGAACTTCTGTGAAAGTGATTTACTATCAGTGTGAACTGTATGTGTGCTCATAACATTACAAAGTGTTATGGTGCTATTTCAAAGATAGCTATTGTAAGTTTTCCAGTTTAGAAGCATATATAGTTCCCAGTGCATATTTTCATATAACCTGGACATAAAAGGCTGTTAAATGTTAGGTTATCCCATATTAGATACTATTGATAAAAGTTAAATAAAAGATACCGGACAAAACACTGCACAGTAGCAAAGAGCCTCCTGACAGAAAGATAACCAAATTATTAACAAAAAAAGTCATAAAGAGTAGACAAGAAAATCATTAGAACACTTGCAGAAATGAAATTATTGTATCGGTTAAGATACTTCACATATGCATTTCCAATGGATGAAATCATAAATAGAGATGGGAGTATGAGGATGTAGATGATGACGATACAATGATAATGTTGACATGTATCAGAATATTAATGCTCATCATATTCAAAGCTTGGCAAATGTACTCAGATGCATGTGTTAGCATATAGCTTTAATAAATATATGTTCAGTGTCTTTAGAGGTACATGTATTGGCAATGTGTGTGTTATACATATTGTTAATCAGCATATAACTACAGCAGGGAATGAAAAATCCCATACTATTTAAGGCATCATAACATCTGTAACACATGAATTATTTAATTATGTCTGGAACTAGATTTGTTGGATGTCAGGTAACATTTAAAATTGTAAGAATATATTATAAGGTGCTTTTTCCATTATTACAAACTACTTTTCAGTTTGAGGTAACAGGCTATCACCTGTGATTCAAGTACTGTATATAAAATATACCGGAAGCAGTTGTAGGCAGATCATACCCATTTAACCAGAAGCAGGGATAATGTGGATTCATCTAGTCCTAGAACTGGGGGTGTCACGATTGAGCTACTTCACAGGTACATTTCGTTACACTTATTTGTACCACATGAGGTTGTTCATAGCAATAAGTATCAGATTTACTAACATGCATGGCAAACTAAACCTCATTATGATATACTTTGGCAATCAATTTAATCATTTGTTTCCTGAGAGAATATGTGGTTAAACAAGCCTGAATAGTTGCAAAACTTATTCAGGTATAAATTTATTATCAACGCATGAGTTAATCGTGACATCCCTACATAAGCCTCATGGGGTAATTTATTTATAAGAAAACAATCATGAAAACGCAAAAAGGCAAACTGACTTACACAGTTAAGAAGAATATTCCTATCCGGAGAAATAATGAGCTGGTGAAAAGCTACAGAGTATGAGGGTAGTTTGGGGAGTTTTGATTGTTGAACTAGGAAGGTGGAGGAACCAAGTACAGGTTTTTGTTTGGGGAAGTTTTCCAGGTGTAAGGTATCCGAGGGAAACAACAGCATTACACACTGACAGAACAATATTAACACAAACTTTCAAACCAAAGCATATCTTAAATGGGTCCAGGTTAACCAATGCACACATTATTGAAATATCCATGCATATGAAAAACAAAAAGAAGTTAAGACACTCTTGTGTGCTTAGTTTAGGATTTTGTTACAAAGGACAGGTGCAAACTAGCTAAGAATGTATCATTAACATAAACAAACGGTACCAATTTCATTGATTTGTAAAGCAAGCCAGAATTGCATCATATCTGGGTCATCTGCAAAATGATTAAACTGACATGAAGAAATAAATTAAAAACAATAACAAGAAATAGCGACTACACACTGAAACAATACAACTTTCAGGGGGAGATTTGAGGTGGACTTTTCAAATCAAATGGATAACAGAAGTATGCAATTTGACAATCACAATAAAATTTTATCTTAATTCCTACTACCACTTTGCAAAAGATCTAAGGGACATCTTACTACTGGTCCTGTCAGAACAACCTCTCGTCAAACAGATCAAAACGTTAGTAACCAGAGTGGGAAAATGACAGTTTGAATGTGCTTTCTAATTACTCAACCTTGAAAAGGTGAATACAAGGTATTTGGAACTGTACTTACAGGCTAAACGACTGATTGACTTAAAATCCTTTCTGTAGACAGGGAAGTTAAGCAAAACAATTTGGGTAATCTATTTGACATTCCAGAATGTTTATCCATCCAGTTCATGAATTTATAATTTGTTGTCTGCAATGAAAGTGACCACTTTGAAACTAGTGCCATAAAGCTAATTAAAGCTGCTTTCTGATTGGATACGGTCAATTTTTTATCAGTAATTTCACCCGTTGGTCAAAGCTGCAAAAGGCTGTTCTGTCAAGCCCTGTTATTAAATGTCCTCCAATCAACTTGTAGGGGCAGCAAGCACTAAGATCTGATTTCAGTGAGAGATTTATTGGCATTTTGATGGTCATGTCTATTCAAAGAGAGTTGTTGTGGATACTGATGTTTCTTGCATAACAAATGGTAGCCTATGTATGGTCTCCAATGATTTTGGATGAAATACTGTTAACATCATGTTGTTCTGCATTTGCAAAGTTGGAGAAGAACCACTTCACTGAATGTTTTTTGACAAGGTTTTGTTTATGCTATTTCAACTTGTTAACACAATGGTGATCAAACACATATCTACTTCCATGCTGTAAGTTTACAAACTAATACGTTTCTACATTAATCAACACATCAACATCAATTACATTAACTACATTTGAATGAAAAGCAGTTTTCTGATTATTGACCATAAGCCAATGACAACCTTTTTCTTATCCTTGACAAATCTTTACTGTTAGTCCCCTTTATTATAAATGATAATCTTTGAGGAAATATATACAAAAAATACAAAAACATCCATCCTAAAATAAACATTCTGGGCCTATTTGTTTGAGAAATAAAAATATATCCTATGTTTAATATGCAGCTTCAGCAAGCAGTTGAAGGAGTGTGAATGGGAACACAATTAATGGTGATATTAGTAACGTTTGACACACATCTTCAAGCAGACAAAAGCTGTAAATGAAATGTCATATCAAGTATATACATCCTTAGATTTCCAGTATTATTTATTTCCTTGAAGTGTCATTACCATAACCCTGAATCAGCAGGACAGGACATGGGGGCATAGATCAACAATTATTGAAAGGAACTCAATCTAAATGGTTGATCAATTAAAGTTGGGTCTTCACTGTATGATTGAACATATTCCTTTTGAATGCACATTCTGTCCATATAAACATTCAAGCAAGATAGGCTACTGAAATTGTCAGAATCTACAGTTTGTGGAGGAGCCATAGTCAACATTCATAGCGAATGAATACGAGTGAAATATGTTGAATTTCACATTCAGTAATAAATCTGGGTTAGATGAAAGAAGCAAGGTCCTCCGAAAAGAAACTAGAATATCAGATGGCTGTTATCATGCTCATAAAATCAGATTTCCTCAGACTGTATGGTCACTACCTAGCAATTTTTCAATGTGCAAAGCTCCAAATATAGACACTTGGGTGACAATGGTCAAAAACTACTCTTGCCAAACAGGGAAAGATCTTAACTTACAATTTTTTTCTAACACCTTTCAGTTACCACAACCAAATCTATATTCCAGCAAACAAATTGACAACACAAAGGTTAAGAGGAAACAGAAACATCGGAAGCATAAAATGTACTGGAAATTTAAGAACGATATCTTTTATAAGGGTGATCCTGGGTATTTAGCTCTAGAGACTGGCAGTGCTTTCCGAAAATGAATAAAAATGCCTAATAGCATCAAAAGGAAGAATTGAGATTACTCAGGTTTTAGATGTTTTCCAAATATATCATTAAACTATTAGTGATGTAATTAGTTAGTTGCTCACACTGGTTACTTTCATAATAATTTGAAAGTAAGTCCACACATGGAAAATTATCTACTTTATGAACTATAAAACACTCATGACCTATCTTGTAAAGATATATGAAATGTCATTTACGGATGTTATCTTGAAGAATTTCGAAAATGGGTCTGTATTAAGAGGAATATGAGGGTGTAGGAATGAAAGTGTTTTTAATGCATACCAATATCTGGAACACACAAACAAACAGGATTAATTATTGTAACATAAATTCTATTCATATACATCCATAACAATTTACAAGAAATAAGAAAATTAAAGAAAGAGTTTGATGCATTTAAATTTACCAAATGACACACACACAAAGAGGTAAATTGATACCCCATTGTATTAAAAATATGTTCCCTTTAACATAGTCTGCATATCTTTTTTCACAAATAAAAGTCAGTCCTAATGACAGATTCGAAAACTTAACCCTGACTGGTGCATTAATTATGAAATAAAAATATATGAAAAATATATATGCATAAACACAACTATCCTTAACTTTGATAGTATAAATGAAGCATCAATGTGAGAGATATGAAAAAGAGAAAAAAAAACCACTATGGCTAAATAACAATGAAAAGAAACCCTATGTTTTAGTTGGTCTGCAAAAGCATTCACTTGGGTGATAATTTTGTGCTTTGTTAATGTCACAATGTGAAATGTATGCAAAATACAGAAAGCTACGGCATTCACTGAGTAGAATGAAAAATTATGCAATGAAACAGCATTCAAATAATGTTTGATTAAAGGAGTAGATATAGAGCAAGCTAAGTTAATGCATGATTCCGTGCTTCTGATAACCGACTTAACATAGAAAATACATCTTCTTACCTTTAAACACATCAGTGCTGAGGTAGAAAAGGCTGGAAAAGGAATGATGTTGCCGAGAAGATAGCGGTAAGTTGACAGTTTTGTAGTGACGTTGTACATATGCTGCAAGAAATAAGCATGTGTTAAGAACAGCCTATGGATTGTTTCATGGTCTGTAAGATTGCAACCAACCAAAATATATTTTAAGGGAGTACTTTACTAGAAGATAAGATAAAGATGGTGAATGGGTATACATTATTTGAATCTATAATATTACATGTGTAAATTCCGCTGAGTCTTTGTACATGATCAGGTTCTCACCAAAGGTAAACCAACCAAAATACCCTCTATAATGTGACAGGCAATTGAAAAATAATGTCCATTATTCAAATCAATACTATGATCAGAAATACTTTCTCTGATAACAAAATACACTGCAGTACCTGCAGATTACTGTTAACTTATCTCCTCATCAATACATATATGTATTGCAAATATTTATGTAAATAAAAATTATCCAGATTTGTAATTGTGATGGGGTTTTTCTTTGTAAAATGTCTAGTGTCTACATGGTTTCTATTATCATACACTGATAATCAGTCCGTACAAAATAGCATGAAGTGATAAGTTGTTTCTTATCACTAGATCAATCAGGGTCTCAACTTTGGCTAACTATGCAACAGTATTTGTTCAACATCCTATCGATTAGAATTAACTTAATTCTCATCACTTTAAAAAATTGTAATATGTAGGGTGGGTAGGGATCATAAGATTATTCAACCAATAAAGGTAGCCAGACTATTTCCACCATGACAAGTGACAATCTGTCGAAAACCAAGTGATAAGGAAATCCTTAAAAAGTAAGGACCAGGGTGTTAAAAGGATACAGCTGACAACTTGACAGTCATTACCATGCAATGAAATATTTTTAGTCAACCTAAGATAACTCGTGTTATAAATACTTGATGACGGTGTAAGTACCTACACCGAAACGTCGCACTCATTGCAAGAAAGAACTTGGTTTTCCTTTATCTTTACAACTTCCAAAATGCCTTTCAAACAAGTAGTTTAATAAAGGCAAACAGTATATGGAGACACATAATAAATGCAATGAAATATGTTGCATTGTAAGTTAAAACATTAAAGTGTGAAAACTGACAAACAAGGAGTTAGCCAATACATTAATATCATTATGACAACACTAAATACAAACTATCACCCTCCAGAAGATAATAAATCAACATTTAACAGTGTACTTAAGTGCTGATTCTTTTCCCTAAAGACACTTATCATCCCAGAGTTCATGGAGACAGTTCTTAGATTTTATATTTAAAAAATTGACAATACTGATTACTTTTCCTGGTTACTTGAAAGTTATTTTCAAAAGATAATAAGATTATTCGACTTATCATCTGGAAACATATATCAGGCCAGTTTCTGGTAATTTGACCTAATTTTATCATACAAGATTTGCATAAGGAGACTTTCTAAAATCCAAACTTGATATGACCCATCAATATTTGTTCAGTTATCAAATAGAATACCAAAGATGTCAAGAATTAATGATGACTGGTGACAAACACCTGTGATACTGACTCTTGGTGATCACACCATGATATCCAACAAATGTTATACAAAATATGATACCAAACAAAATATTGTTAAAATTATGAAAAATCCTGTGATGAATGACTCCTGTGACACAGCTTTCTAACACCATCCATGTAAGTTGTCTTCATAGATTTGCTACATGCATACCTTTACATGAGCTAAGTTTGACTTTATGACAATCTTAAGATGAAAATATGTAATTCGTTATCGTGACAAAATGTGACTTCCTTTCTATAGTGATGTGTAAGGTTATTGCGTGAGCAAGTGAGTGACCAGGAGAGGTTTTATGAGGTGACAGTGGTTGATAGCATGAGCATGAATCCAAACCATGAAGCCAAGACAAGGTCTTCCTTGAGTGTCCACCACATAGTTACCACAGTCAAATCCATACTAACAAGACTTGACGACTACTTATACCCATGTGTCTTAAAGGTACTATTTATCCACTAATTCAGTTGCTAAAATCATGCCATAACAGTTAACTCACAAGTGTACTTTGACTTGTTATGTTTTATTAATTCTACTATGGAAAAGGCTGCAGCTAAAGTCACATTTCAAACACAATTCCACTGCAGAAACATGTTTTAAGGACTTCTTTATTCAGTGGGGAAAAAAAAGAACGACAAATGTTCATTTGAAGAGTCCTAATAATCAGATGAGAAACTCTTTGACAGACTGAGTAAGTTCTTACATCACTTTTAGGAATATTCCAGCAATATCATGGTGGACTGTGGACACCAGAAATGGGCTTCACACAATGTAGCCATGTAGGGAATCGAACCCGGGTCTTCGGCATGATGAGTAAAAGCTTAACCCACTTGGCTACAGCTCCGCATAAGGACTTTAACCTCAACATAATTGATAATTGATAACCTCTGGCACTCATGATACTTGAACACACTGTCCCAATATCAGTTTCTTCATAATGATTCCACAGTTCTGTCCATCACATGTACCCATTTAAAACATTAATAACACACAAAGTAAACTCAATTAGCCTGATGAAAATGACCATATATAAAATGCACATACTGGACCTGGACAACTACATAATCTACCTACGTTCAGTGGTCAAAATAATACTCAAGTGATGTATATCATATCATAGCAATGATAGTAACTGCAATGATGTTAATGCCTGATAAAGCTAAATGGGACCACAGCTGTCCTGTTGATCAAACTTGTATTCATTAAAGTAATAAGCATTACTTTTGAGATGTTAATACCTGTTTGTGTGAGTTAAATGAACAAGCAGAGACAAGTCACATGTTACTGTTGACCATACAAGACACACGTGTTTCAAACCACAGCGAGTGAACAGCAAGCTTTTATGGTTATGCTAAAGTAGTAATGTCACTGCAATATCATAGAAGTCAGAACCAGGCAAAACAGCAGTCTATACAGTTCTACACACCACAAACAACAAGACACAAGCTCCACAAATGAAAGTGACTCATTGTCATCGCCATTCCATATAAATTACTTTATTACACTATACATGGTGGTAGAGCAAACTGTATTTCTTAAATACATGTATGCTATAGATAATATACTTTTAAGCATGAATGACTGATGTAAGGTAGGATTTTTAGGTAATTCTAAGGTGACTCTAATTAATAATATTTAATCATAACACGAACTCTAAAGCCTCAAGGCTATCAAAGATTGGCATTCCAATGTCAGACTGAAAAAACTCAGCCATTGCCACTTTGAAGTTTATTCCTTCCCAAAACAGAATTGTCAGTTTTACCAGTATCCACAATTGTATTTGTCTTAATGATACAAATAGCCATCCTTTTTTTCAACCCCCAGGTCTGGTAATGTGAAAACATTGTATCCATTCTGTATTTGTATGAGCATGCAACACCATATTGTGCATCTGGTAGAAACAAGTATATCATGAAAAACTGTCAATGTGAAGCTTTCCTATTAAATAAGCTTTCTAGAGTATAACAAAAAATAATAAGATTTCTCGCTTTCTCTTTTACAAAGAGGATACTCTTTACCTAGTGGCATGTTTTCATATTTTCATTCATCATTAACAAAACCAATCAACACTACTGCTGGGTAAGGAGTGAAACTCACTGTGTTATAATAACTAACTTCTGAAATACAACCAAACCCCTATCAGATGATAAAAGTAAAATAGCAAATACAGTTTTTTAAACAAAAAAATCAATCAGCTAGAACCATCTAGTGTGCCAACTACTGGATATACAACAGCTTGATAGGTACAAGCACAGAGTCTGAAATGAAAGGAGATGTACAAACAGCAAGGCAAGTTCCATATGGGAGAGTGAATGTGGGTAACGAGCAATATAAACAAGCAGGCAACGTGAGCAGGTCACAGCTCAATTCTCACCTGGTTCAGATGTGTTATCACCATTAGAGTTTTTGTCCTCTAGACTTCGGCTGCGCTTTTTTTCTGCATACCATAAGTTTAATATCAATAAGTTTACCTTTCCAATTCCAAGATCAGGGCCCCGTTCCTCAAAGCCTCCACTACGACTTCCGTAACTCCTATTCTCTAACATAGACTTATGACAGTCGTAGCACTACGATGGTTTTGTGGAACGGATGCGATGGTCATTATGAAAGTTCATATCCTGAAACATTCTGATAGCTTTTGTTTGAGAAAGAGACCATTTTATATAAAACATCACTACATTTAAGGGAGCTAACATACACTTTCAAAAATTCACACGTCTAATTATTGTCACACTGGAAACCATACCCATTATGCAATAAGCAAACAAACACAAACAAAATGCATGACAGTACAATTGGCAAAAGTATGTTTTGTTTGTTATCTTGAACATTAGAGGAAACAAACATCCTTTAACATTCTTCTAATTTTGTTTTTCTGTGAGGGATAATGTTTTCCCTTTATGAATCTATGCAAATGTTTGAAAATATTCAATGCATATGGGTCATTAGAACTTGGCCAACACTGGAAAGTTGGAAAAACGCATTTTCAAAATGTACTCAAGCATGATATAAAATCATGCAAAGGACCTAACTGTAAACGCTAGCATGCAGTGTGACAACGTACCTGGGTCTCTAACAGTGTCAATAGATTTATCATCAAGGCTACGACTCTTCTTGTCATCCAAATTCTGTCCACCATTTGTTCCTGCCAAGTGAATAATATATATGTCTCACAATGATGAGTGTGCCACAGTGATCCAGAAAATGGTGTTACAAGCCAAAGATAAAGCAGTAGAAAATGCAAGGTACCATCTCAAAAGCACAAAAAATACCATACCCTCTTGTAAGCTATACAGTGTCCGAAATTAAGTGTGAAGTCAAGGGGTCCTCAAAATAATCCTCATGTTAAGAGGTAAAGATTTTGGGGACACTACAGCTGTACACCAAAAGGACTCCAGGACCTCCCTTAATATCGAACACTGCTGTAGAAGGACAGGAAGGAAAGACTGATGGCTGTAATAGACATAAGGGCTTGCTAACTGACACATTCTGAATCCACACAGGTAGTAACAGGTCTTAAAATTCCATTATGTATGGCCAAACATAGCATAAACACACGACTTTTAAGGCCAATGTTATAATTGTTTCAAAATAATATATTAGATTTCAAAAACTGAAAATTGTATAGAGTTATATACTTATTCTATCCTACACATGTATTTCTTCCTTTTTCGACCCTAGAGTGGAAACGCTCCTAAGACAATGTAATACAGAAGCTGTGGTGGCTGAACAGGTTAGGCGTGTGCTGGCGATTAGATGTCTGACTGTGGGTGTGGGTTCGATTCCCAGATGGGACTCAACCCAACAAATGCACTAGAATCTGTACTTTACTAAGAAAGYGTAATCCCAAACATAACATGTTACATTTGACCACTTTCTAAATGGCATTGTGTRTTCACTCCTAAGACAAGTTTCCAGATTAAAAACATCTCACCTCAACACATGTTCACTGTCGCCCCATAAACAAAGGGCAGAACACTGCCTGTATCCTGTGGAAACTGATTGCATGATGTTCCAAGCACACTCATTCTCTTTCAGGTTAAGGATATGAATATACAATTTATTGTGAACATCACAAATCCTGAGAAATGATCACCCTCAGAGAGAATGCGCTGAAAGCCTAGCTGATCTGCAAGACATGTTGGATGGAGCTACAATACAGAAGCTGCTGGTTCAGGATGAAGGAGAATCCTGAGAATCTACATCCCTACCCCCATTGCCCAAAGATCAATGCTCTGCAGTACTTTCACCAATACATCAAGGTAATTAGAAATAAAATGAGTGCGCTGGGAACATCATGTAATCTAGATTCAGTTAGTGCCATAGTGTTCAACTCATTGTTTATGGGGTGATCATGTGACAGTTGGGTGTTAGGGTTAGACTTCTGAAGCAGGAAAGTGATCTTAGGAGTGTTTCGACATTTGGATCGAAGACAAAGAATGAAATGCATAGTGTACCATAGGATAAATTTCAAAATTATTGTTTCCTGATGAAAATTGCACATAAAACAACCGATCAGCCCTTCAATATGGTTACAGCCAGATAGAATGCAGAACCTGTAGAAATAAGATGCCGTTAATGTGTGACAAAATTACCTGATGGGCAACTTCCACTCAGTTTGTTGCTGGAGGAGTTTCTTGAGATGGCAATGGGTTTCGAGACACTGCTTGTAGATAGGGTCTCATCAGACTCCCTTGTTCCAGGCACTTGCTTTTCTTCATCTGTGTCAGGACTTGAAACTTTTGTCTGTCAACACAAAAACATATACTTATCCATCTATAGACCCTATCTTGTGACTCAATAGGTTGATCTATTTTTCAGTCCATAGGACATTCAATGGATTCATTTAGTGTGGCATGAACATGGTATGTTTCATGGATGTCTACATGTATCCAAATTCATACCTTGAAGAAGAGAGTACTTAGGATATTAGTATTCTTGTGATAGCGTATTGCAAACTCCCTCTGTCTTTGATCAAAAACACAGAACCCCAAATGTTCCTCTCTGTCCACCACATAACCAAACAGTTATCTCCCCTTGAACCAAAAAATATTTCCTCTCAACTGAGAACAAATGGAAACCAACACACAGTATAAGGCAGGTGGACGTTTACGCTCTTGTGTTAGGAGAAGTTCATCAATATCATAAATACTCCAAAGCCAACTCATCCCAAAGACAGCATCAATGTCCGTAGTTTGTGTTGCTGATCTGTTGGCAACAAGGGTGCCGTTGTACAAAGAAATCTTAGCGCTAAGGGGACCGTAACTCCCATACCTTAACATGGTCTTATAGCTAAAATACATGGAATTATCATGAAACGGCCGCTGCAAATGATATTGGACCGCTCAACCTTAACGGGGTGGGCTGTGTGGGCTTACGGTTCATTCGGCATTAATTGGCTTTCGACTGGCAGATATTCTGGGTCAAACAAGTCAAAGCAACCCGAATTCCCGCTTTATATAGCGGTAATATTGGTTTTCTTATCGGTGCTAACCTTAACAATTGCACTATTAAGGCTGTTGATGGACCAAAACCAAATACTGACATAGTTTGACATGTTGTAGGCTATGGTCTTGTCAAAGGCCTTGTCAAAGGCCAGGGTTGAATAACGTCACTTTCTGTTGTGACGTCACTTGAATTGTTCGATGACGTAATTGCATTCGGGCAGTCA
>VKKT01001235.1:90003-104233 GCA_008038995.1 Haliotis laevigata
ACCAAGAGAACATAGATTAAAGTTACCTGTTTGCTACATATGAATCAACATATCTTCATGTTACCTTGTCTGATTTTGGATTAGGTCTGTATCCCATACTACAGGAAGGAGCCAGACTGGTATCACAGCAAGTATAGGCACCAGGACTGAAGTGGAGCTCCATGTGGAAGCGCTCATCTGAGTTGGGATCCTGATTCAAATAAGTATTCATTTTTCTTAAAAATCAATCTTAAAAAAAGGATTTTGATAAATGTTGATGCCTTAATCCTAATGTTGAAAATAAGAATGCTCAGATATCTTTAGGTTAATATACTCCAGCAATAAAATTGAGGACTCTGAAAACCACCACAATTTCCACATCATTTCAGTGATAAGCTATCATTAGTGTTCATGAGAGTTGTATCTTCATATCCATGTTTCTTTAGGATAAGACATGTTTTCTTGATATAAATTATCTGAACTGTACATTAATGGAATTCAGAACAATCAATTTTCTTGGACATTTACTGATTGTCATAAAAAAAGGCAATGACATTGACAATCTGTTTCTTAAAAAATCACCATCTTAGAATTTCAAGAAAACAACAGTGTTTAGTTATGTCCAAAAACAATGGAAGGAAGTATTGATTGATTGTTGTTTAATGCTGCACTCAGCAATATTCCTTCTATATGCCGACAAAATGTAAATAATCGAGTCTGGACCAGAGAATCCAGTGATCAACAGAATGAGCATCGATGAACGCAATTGGGATGTGATGACATGTGTCAACGTAGTCAGCAAGCCTGACCACTCCATCCCGTTAGTCGCTTCCTTCGACAAGCATGTGTTACTAAAGACCATTTCTAACCCGGATCTTCACGGGAAAGGAAGGAACAAAAAACATACCCTATCAAAGATTTAAATTATATTTTCTATATTAATGTGAAATATACCTTGCTAGGGTCCTCAAACATCATTAAGACAATTTGGGTCATGTAGTTGAGCTCTGCTGTTGCACTGAGGAAGTCCATAGCCCTCTTCCACTGCTCATCTTTCTTTGGCTACAGAGATAGAAATTCATCATAATTACAGTAAAACCTGCCAACACCGACACCTGTCTAAACTGGCACACTGTCAAAACCAGTACCCCCATTTACAACGATATTATTATCATTAAAGCATTGTCTAATCCCGCACCTGTCCTATCCATATTCCGGCACAACATTCCAGGGCCAACAAGCAATTTTAACTGTAGTTTACACTGTCTAAACCAGCATGGGTATGAGCAGTCCAATACACTAATTAATCCTCTTGGCACGCTAGACAATCAGGAAATGGGTCTTGTGTTTCGTGCGTTACCTGACAAGACACTACTAAGATTGATGCTGCTCAAGGTGGCAAAATTTCAAGTAAGTAATTTCGGTCCTGTGGGGTGCCGGTTTAGACAGGTTTCACTGTATGTTGTCAGGATTGCAAACATCATTGTAACAGAATTCAGCTGGAAAAAGAATCTGAATGAATTCTTATACTGACTGGCTCTCTACATTTGATGTTCAGGGTTAAATATTCTTATATAGTCCAGTAGAAATGAAACAAAATCTTACTACCAATTCTGGTTGTAGATTGACAGCAACATAATCTCACTGAACAAGTCATCAAAATCAGATCAGAATGGAATCCAAATGCTACTTAACAATGTAAATGACACATATAATGTGTTTATGCCTCAGAGAATTGTTATTAAAATACATACAATACAAGAGTTTGCCACTAATAAGGCAATGTCCCCCGCCGCTAAAGAAAAACGAAATATTTACATATTTACTACTTTTTGTATTTTTGTCAGATAAAAGATGCCTAAAATGACTGGTGTCTGTATAATCACCCAATGATTAGGCTGTCAACATAATTGAAAACATTGGGTACAACAGTTTATGAGGTATCGCGTTAACAAGAGTTTAAAAAGTGGTCAAAGTGGCGTGGTGACCTTGAAAATAAGGTCAGGGTCACCCAAATCAACTGGTGTCTGTGTAATCCCCCAAGGTAGGCTGTCACCAAATTTGTTGACATTGGGTACAACAGTTCATGAGATATCGCGTTATGAAGAGTTTAAAAAGTGGTCAAAGTGGCATGGTGACCTTGAAGATAATGGTCAAGGTCACCCAAATTGACTGGTGTCTACGTAATCCTCCAGTGTAGGCTGTCACCAAATTTGAAGATATTGGGTACAACAGTTCATGAGATATCGCGTTAACAAGAGTTGGAAAAGTGGTCAAAGTGTTGTGGTGACCTACAAAATAAGGTCAAGGTCACTCAAATCGACTGGTGTCTGCGTAATGCCCCAAAGTAGGCTGTCACCAAATTTGAAGACANTGGGTACAACAGTTCATGAGATATCGCGTTAACAAGAATCGGGACGTACATACGGACAGACGCTGCTGAATACATAGTCCCCTGTTTCGCATTGCGGAGGGGGACAATAAGCAAACTGATATCATTGATCTTATAAAATAATAACAAATACATACATCACAAAGTCCTCCATATCTGAGCATTGTCAGCAGTGAGTGTATGTGGCTCTCACTGGTGAAATACAAGCGTGTCCTCACAAATCTCTCTGGGGATGCAACACCTTTAGAATACCTACAAACAGAACAGTTGGAAGTATCAGTGATCACTGAAATAACAGTCATTCCGTTCTTTGTGTCAGTCAGCCGTTTCTTTGTATTAAGAAGCCCTTTCTTTCAATAAGAAAACTCTTCAAAATATGATATACTGAATTAATGGGCAACAACATACAAAGTATATAGGAAGTTCAACATTTTGTTATTCAAAGTCTTACAAAATATTGCTATCCAAAATGTTCACATTGTTCAAATATTAAGATATTGTTAAACAGCCTAAGACTTTCATTTGCAATTTCTGTCAATGGTGAAACATTACCGGGAGTCTAGTCTTGTGGCATTATCATCCATTGTGGAGTCACTGGAGTGTAGACACTGAAGCAAGTCACTGCGTATTTTACGCATCAGTGGGGTGCAGTAGTTTTGGGCTATATGTAGTTTCTCCTCCACAGTGATACCATATTCCTGAAGTAACAAATCTCAATATTAGTGTAATCTGTTGAATCACACAGTTGGCATCATTCGCACTGTACCACAATGTCCTGTGATGAACTATGATGAACTCCAGTACCTAGTAATAGATATGCTATGGCTAACTATAGACAGTCCATTTTCACAATACAATCTAACTGTTTGTATGTTGTTATGCACCATACTCAGCAATATTACAGCTATATGACAGTGGTCTGTAAATAATCAAATCAAACCTGACAAACCAAGAACTGACATCATGAATATGGGTTCCTGAAGACCAATTTAAAACATTCAATTAAATCTGGGTATACACAAAGTCAATACTAATCAATGAGTTCACACTTGTTTCACTTTGATATTATTGGTTTAGATACAGAAGCAACTAAAAATATATCAGTGAGCGAGTGAGTGAGGGAGTTTAGTTTTACGCCGCTTTTAGCAATATTCCTGCAGTATCACGGCGGGGGACACCAGAAATAGGCTTCACACATTGTACCCATGTGGGGAATCGAACCCAGGCCTTTGGTGTGATGAGCGTACGCTTTAACCACTAGGCTACCCCACCATCCCCAAAATACATCAGAGTAGGCAGACCCATGATCCCTGTGTTGAAAAAGGTTGGCCTTGCCTGGGGAATAATGATGTCGGCAAGAGCTTTAGAACACATGAACAGCTCCTCTGCCCTCTCAAACTGCAATGTCTTCTGGTTGTGCTGTAGGTCATACTTTATGCAGTCATATATGTCAGGGATCTTGCTGATGTCAAACCTCCCGATCTTTGTCTTGTAATCCTTCTCCAACTTGGCCCATCTTCGAATCAGCAACTCCCATGATTCCCCATGATACAACTTTAGATCTGCATGGATAACATTCAGAATGACAGAGCAGGTTATTGGGTTGGCATTCCATTTACAGGTACAGCAATATTTTTAAAAAAACCCAGAATTCTGCAATTTTAAGTGAATATTGCATTTACGCTGCAGTCATGTCACCAAGCAATGACTATACACATTGCACCCATGTGCGCATCAAAACTGGATGGTCTGTTTGGTGCAAAGAGAAAGAAACAAACTCATAAGACACTCACAGCTGGACTTGAGTTCCACCTTGAGAGCTCTGATTTTGGATGTTATTTCATGGATCATTTCGTGAACACGTTCACACATCTGTCTAGGATTCTTGACGAACTTCATGGCATTAATAAGGGATATACTGGACGTTGGAGCCAGCTGAAGGAACATATGCCTTAATTAGAAGCAAGCAAGCTTTACAAGAAAGAATGAATTTTGGACAAGTTCTGATTTAAACATACTGTCTCACAAAACACTCCAATATCATATCGAATAATATATTTTTAGACTGGACAAAGAAATCTTCTCTCACCTTGTCATAATCTTCATCAGAGAAATCTTTGTCTTCATTAAAAATATCTTTCAATTTTTCCTTGACACTGGAAACAGAAGTATTAAAACATTATTGCAAAACACATAAAAAACTGACATAGTAACTTTGAGAAAACAGTCAGGATATTGTTCTCAGTAAGGAATGAAGAACGTAAGAAAAAATAAAACAAACTTAAGGGTAGTGCAGACTATAACTGATGGTAATTTATTAAAATGAATGTCAAGAATACAAGTAGAGGTATGACAGAATGAAAAGATCAACCAAAATATAGATAAAGGGAAAATAAAGAGAAACAAAGCAGAAATAAACAATACAATATGTCCAACTGATCAACTCCACAGATATATGATGAAGAGATGGAATATTTTCAAATTCCTTCTTAGGTATCTGCTTCAAATACTGCATGTCTAGAACTATCACTAGCTGCAAGTAAACAACCCTCAAATGGATTAACCTAACTAGAAGGTGCATTGTGGGTAAAGCACAGCAAGAGTGGTCAAAAACAGCAACAGTGGTGAATTAAGGTAATAGTAAAACTACTGCTTACTGTGTATCATTTCAAGGCATTTTTGTAAGTTTCAAACAGCAATAGCAAACACACAATTTCCAAAAGGTATACACATGGTATTGGTTGTACAAGCTTTCCATCAAAACCAAAACATTTAATCTGGGAAATGCAACTAGCATAAGCAAATCCATGCAGGCTTTAGCAGAAGGTCATTGAAAGAACTAGAGAACAGTTACTTTCCATATCACACAGAAAATGTTTTCTATCAATTACAAAGAGATACTGAGTTCAAAGGTAATAATATGAATTTACTTTTCCTGATAATGCATTATCATATCAGGGAAATGTAGTATTGATATGCTGGAAATATCACATATAAAGTTTAGGCAATTTTTCAGCTAAACTGGTAGGCTCACAAGACCTGATTAAACTTGGCAAGCAAACACAAATGAATGAATAAATGAATACAACAGAAATAGAAATAAGGATCAAATATATATAATAAATAAGGCCAGAGGTGAAGAAGAACTGTTGGAAATCTCCTCATGTTTAGTGGAAAAGAAATGACACTTAAATAATCCAAAATGTACAAATGGGGCTGCCTCTCATGATGTAGATACATTGGTCATTAAGTGAAAATCTCATTAAAGTCTGGTCTTAGTTCTTGCTACTGCTGAACAAAAAACCCTGAGAACAATCCTTAACAGGTCACATCAGAACAACCTTTAAATCAACCAATAAATACATCTATTAACAGATCAGGAAAGAAACAATCGGAAAGTGTCTTCTAATCATGCAATCATGATGACTTCATCATGGGGTAGTTACAGCCTGTTCGAGTAATTCAGTCAAAATTATTGTCTATCTCTTACTTCAATGGGATAACCATTTGAATGGAAGAGATGCTGCATAGCCAATGGGAAATGCTGTCATACAACATCAACCATACATTAGACTTTCCAGAAAGTACTTTTGTTCATTTCCCTAATTCTGAATTGAAAACATCAACATATTTTGGAATGGAATGGAAGTAGTGAGTTTGAAACTTGTGCCATATTGCTTGAAAAAGCCACTTTTTGATTAGCAAATATTGACTATCAGTTAGTCATTTAAGTGGTTGGTCAAAGTTTGCAATAGGTCATTCTGACATGACCTGAAATGGGATGTCCCAAGATTTTGTTTCGCAGAAGCATGCACTTAGATGAAATATTAATGAGATTGTTTGACTAGTAATAAATATCCTACATACACCCTCCTAGGCTCATACTGCCCTGCACTTATTCACCAACATAAAGCATATAATGCAAAATGCAAGTATCACATAATGTCATGTGTTTATACCAAACCAACAGTGTATAAATAAAAGGGAATATGCTTACATGAACTGTACCTAAATTATTCCAAAGATATGGGCAAGAGTTAATCAGATAAATAATTAAAACAACTTCCACTTCCAAGTGACCTGGTAAAGCTATTTAGGATAGGTCTCTAGCCATATCGAGTGACGCATGTGTATTGTGTATGGTATGTCTATTGTTCATGCCATGACAATAGCAAGGATATAACTAGTATCCAGTAGAACTGAGTATCTCTTAACATCTTGGAAGATAGATTGATGATGTCACTAGAATACCTTACTGCACAAATAGTATGAAAATATGAAATAAAATTCTAAACCTGTGCCTTCTAGGGACATCTACATGCAACTTATTTCCAAATACAAAATTTGCCCAAACTGATGACATAAATGCAGCGGACATGTAACCCATTACCACCACATCTTAATGTTCTGCCATGCTTACAAGCAGGGCTATGGAACTTCCACCACTACAGTAGCCAACTTCATTAGTACATGTACCATTTAAAGAGTATCACAATCTCACAAATTGATGATTCAAGTATCTTCTGAACCTCAGTAAAAATTACTGGTACAATGTAGGTACTGGTGAAACATTATGGCCCTAGTATGTGGTCTATACATACAATATATCATTGGAAGGTTTCATTTTAAGATGAACCTATTCATATGTTGTAGCATCAAGAATAATGATATGCCTACTACTAATTGAGTAGTTCCTGTTTACCAGCATCTAATTGCTCAAATAGTTTTATAAGTAATGCAACAAAAACTTGAAACTAGTTGTTTGGGAAGTCATGTAGTCAAATCGAAAAGAAGGAAAGTTTACTGTTAGAGGACTCTTGCTTCACAGATGATAAACTGAATTGTGGCCTGTTAATGGCTCACTTACTCACTGTGATGTTCATGTTCATATGCAGATTGAAAGTAAAATGGAATATTCTTATGTACATAGTTGCTTGGTGTGTGAGTGAGTGGGTGAGTTTAGTTTTACACCATACTCAGCAATATTCCAGCTATATGGTGGCGGTCTGTAAATAATCCAGTCTGGACCAGACAATCCAAGGATCAATAGCATGAGCTGCGATCTGCGCAACTGGGAACTGATGAAATGTGTCAACCAAGTCAGCGAGCCTGACCACCCAATCCTGTCTTACGACAAGCATGGGTTACTGAAGGCACATTCTAACCCGGACTTTCACGGGTCTGTTTGCAGTGTCATGACACTAGTAGATGTTTGGCCACTACAATACTTGACATTACCTTGCATAGCTGTTGCATCTGTTAAGGATTTGAACATGCACAGAAACTGTTACCATGGTTTTCAAATGTTACTGAAAGTAAAAGGGCTTGACGAGTTTCAAAAGGATAAAAACTCCTACTGTGTTTAGTAAAGGTGTGCTTAAGCACAAATCCATATGTAACCATCAGAACAGCTTGTTTTTGTGTCACATACAAGGAGTGAACTTTGTTTAAGTTTAAAGCAGTTTTTAGTATCTTTTTCTCAGATATTTCATAGTGTGCCACCTTATGAGAGGATAGGCTGAAATGATACAGGCCAAGTCAAATACATTGTTGAAATCATGGTACATGTAAGGAGCTAATAATCAGGCTAATATAAAAACCCATGAAGGATGCTGACATGCCTTGGGAAAACAGATACAAGGGAAGATACTCAGCATTGTTCTGTCAGTGCCTTAACAAATAGTCAGACCTCTTAGTCTGTTTCTTTTTCTGTCATAATAGTATACTGTGAAAATACCTTACACAAATTGTGACAAACATGTCTCTTGGGTATATTTCAAACAAAATGTAAAGTAAAACTGCAAATGTTCTGAGACCCGAACAAATCCTGAAGAATTTAAAACTGAAACTGAAGGGTCTGAGTAAATTTACATAACAATAGCCAATGTGAAGATACTGTATCTATCAGAGTTTAATGAGAGCAAGTGACAAGAAGTTTGCCAAAGAATGTTATTCTTAACATTGCTTCAAATATGAATTCTTGCATTGTGGAAACTCCTAACTGTGTATGGCAATTACTGACTATTACAAAGTGTTCATCTGAAAGTAAAAGGGTACATGAAATCACAATTTTATATATTTTATCATGATAAAACAGGGTCTACAGCTGAATGGAATTATCTGAATTTGGAGAGGGATGGGAATATTACTGAGTTAGCCACACTTCAGACCAAACTGTTGAGTGGCATTAGAGGGTGGAGAGCTGATTGTTGTCAGTTAGTGTAGCAGTTTAACAGGGTCAGAACCATACAGTCATGGAGTGCAGTGCTTACAAAGCCTGGTGACTGTTCCACCTGGAAGAAATAAGCCTACTTAATATCCAGCATGGGAGGATTTCATACACATGGGAGGTATTATGCAGTGCCATAGCACTGTAGCTCACCTTTTTAAGACATTTTCACTTTAACAGTTCAAGAAGATGAAAACATTTACGTAGGTCATGTCACTATATTGTTATCCTGTATCTTAACCACCGTGATGTTGTTGTAATATTGCTAATAGCGGCGTAAAAATATACTCACTGTATCTTCAGGTAAATTAAAAGTCATTTTGAACCATAAACAGCAAAGTTTGTAGTGTCATATTCCTGAAAAGCACTATACAGTGATTAATGTTATACATCATTAGATGTTCCACAGTCAAATATATATATCACAAATCCAAGAAAAAAATGGATTCATAAATTCTAGTATGGACCAGACAATCCAGAAATTGACATCATGTTCATCAATCTACGCAATTGGGATACCATGACTTAGATGAACCAAGTCAGTAAGTCTGACCACTCGATCTTTGTCTGCCGCCTCTTACGACAAGGATGGTTTGCTGAAGACCAGTTCTAATCCAGATCTTCACAGTTTTTTTTTTAGTTCTTTGAACGGAAAGCATCACAACATCAGTCCTGTGGTTTCAGCTTAATTACTGTTAGCTTTGATACAAATACTAATGAAAGAAACAAATTAAACTAACTTTGGTGCTATCATTGGTATGAGCATTCATGAGGTTTTGGTTTATTGATGGAACAGTTTATCTTCTTGAACAGCAATATCTGACAAACAAGCCATAACAAATGTCCGCCCAGACCTTGGGTCCAGGTGAGCTCAAAATGAAATGTAAACCACAGACAAATAGTTGGAATAACTTGATCAACAGAGTGATAAGCAAGTTGAATTGTCATCAAGGAAATTAGTAAATACATGAAACCTACAGATGAATACAGCATACTCCTTTTATAGCACCTGCATGAGAAAGTCCCTCCACTGAATGTAATGGTTTTGAAAATTTGAAAGATCAAGAATTTAGACAACATATAAAATCTGTATCTAAAGCTTTACCCATTATGCAACAACTAAAATCAACCAACTAAATCATATTCACAAGCAGATACATGACATAACATACGGTAATTCATATACAACATATTACTATAATTTTGGAATTAGTGACACAACTCGATCAAGTATAATAACTGTCATGGTCAGACTACTGGCCCATGGGTATCTATCTAAATCATTACATTTAAAGGAAATCAACTAAAACTGATAAGCACAAGGTAGAACATCTAGAAATGGGGTAGGCAGATTTAGAGAGAGGAACAGAAGCACATCACAAGTTTTTGTCTCATGGAAATAAGGGATGTATATGAGAAGCTAAGTTTGTAATGGAGGATGCAAACCTTTACAATGTGTACTGAGCAAGTCTCAAGAACATCCTGTAAGAAAGTCAGGATTTATGTAATCCTAACAGTACTAGGTTGAACTCTTTGAAAAGTATTCAGCAACTTATTACACGTTCTTATGGATTCTGATCATGAATATTACAGCAATGTAAGTGCAGACATGCTATATTTTGTTGCTAGTACTATCCTACAGACTACTGTTATTAGTTTTGTCTCATACATGATGCATCAAACATCTTGAATAAAAAAATAAGCATTCCCTAAACAATCATATTGAAACAATGCCAACCCTCATCCATATAAAAATGACAAATAATTTCAATACTCAATTCATTCAAAATTGAAACCATATACAGTAAAAGAAGCATTGCCACCATACTGCTCTAGTATAAAAAGTAAAAAGCAAATACGCTCAGTCATTGTTGAGTCTATGTTATTTCGTGCAGTTTGTTTGCTGTTTTTGCTACAAGCATACTTAACCTTAGAAATTGTTGAATATTAATTCTGTTATTATGGTAACTACCAGATTACTTGAAGCCGTTCTAATCAGAACATTCAGATGTAAGAATTTTAAGTTTTCTCTCTCATGCTGAGGGTTTTTAGCACAGAAACGAGTACATACACAAGCTGGTACTTGGATTCCTTCCCCTCGCTGTCCAAGAGTCCATTATTGTTGGCACTCTTCACCATCTGCATCAGTATTGGAGTTAATTCCCCTTCAAGAGCCAGCAAACCCTGAAATGCATTGTTACAGGTAATTAAGACATGGATTCCATCCCTTTCACGACCAAGGAACTTGCTAAAAGTTTCACTTTTAACTAAACAGAACCTATGCCATGAATCCCATAACTTTTAGGCTTAATTTCAAACAAATATGGTGTGACAGACCAAATGTCATATTTTGGACAACTCCGGGATTCAAATAAACCATTACTTGATACTTTACTGTGGGATGCACCTGCACAATGTAACCCCATAAACTATCAGTTGCCTCTCTATGTGTGCAGTGCCAATTCTCCCAATTCACTGACCTATCTGATTGTCTTACAGCATGGGTAATGACAGGTTTTCTGTCAACACTATTTATAGGAGGATCCAGAGGCAGACACCTCTCTTTAAATTAGACACCTAATGTGCTAACTTATTACTTGTGTTTGACCACTCCCAGAATTAAGTATAGAGTACACACCGCTATTTTTAAAATCCTAGATCCACATCTGCATTTCTTAACTGTGCTGCATATCAACTACGTTAAATATAAGGAAAAATCTAAAAAAATCAATGTTTTAGTGACCTTCCTTTCTTGATTGATGATGGATAACTATATATCCAAAGAAAGATGATATTTGACAAAAATGGAAGATGATAATATCTTGATTCAGATGCTGTAAGGAATAGCACTTCTCAGCAGTTTCGTCAACAAGATTCTGAACAAGCTGTATTATATTTACCTTGGCAAAGGCCGCTGCAGTCATCTGAACTCGACCTTCGTCCGATGCATATATCTTGAGGTCATGCCTGAAGGTGCTGTGAAGTCGCAAGAAACCCAACCCAGGAGATTCGAACTGACCTATCATACCAGAAATATACAGCATAGCGTAGGGATTAATTAATAGTTTTCATATTAGTCCAAATTTTGAAAGACCTATGAAACGTACATGCAGGATAACATTAACAACATAACTCCTTGCAAGCCTTAGTCTGTGTTCACGTTATCAACAATACTAAACAGGCAGACAACTATAAAAGTTGAGTGAGAATTCCTGACCATTTGTCAACACTGTACCACTTAACCAATAATTCAAATTTTGACACACTTTGAGAGGGTCAAGAATGGATATATTTCAAGACATAATTGATGTCATTTACTTGAAAATAGAAAATCTACAAATTACCATGAGGAAAGTTACCTTGTTCTTTCTGCCATTTGAACTTCAAAGATGCACACACTTCCAATACAAAACAACTACATCTCTTTTATCACACTATTGTATTTCAATTTAGCAAAATGGCCATGCTTTTCAGTGAAATATAGTACCGTTAATAATGCAAAGTCTGGAATGACATAAATTGTTACAGTGATGCGTCATATTCAATGATGTCAGTACTTCTTGATCAGTCTTAAACAAAACACATCAAAGTTTCCCTCAACCACATAAGTGAATTATGGGAAAGGTGGTTAATCAGCTTTAGCTGATGGTAAGATATTCTACTATGACATTTTAGATTCCTGCATTCCGATTGGTCCAAAAGGAGTAACAAATTGTTGATGACCGCATTGTCATGACGTTCACACAATATTGGCCCTCACATAAATGAACTGATACAAAATGTCAATTTGAATCATCTTCACACATCGCCGTAATGCATTTTAAATCTCAAAGGGGTGGTGGGGTAGCCTAGTGGTTAAAGTATTGGCTCGTCACGACGAAGACACGGGTTCGATTCACCACATGGGCACAATGTGTGAAGCCCATTCTGGTGTCCCCCGCCGTGATATTGCTGGAATATTGCTAAAAGCGGCGTAAAACTAAACTCAGTCAGTCAGTCAATAACTGAACAACTGCTATAATAAATATTAGTCACTACTAACCAATATAAGGTGATTATACAGATATGTAAAATAGATACTGAGGACAATTTGCAGATAGCTGTAGACTATCACTGTTTGTTACATGCACAGCCATGGATCCAGTCAAAAGTTATGTTGAGCTGTTCTCTGTTTAGTTCACTTGGATGGTGGATATTTATGAAAGAACTTGTCCTTAAACTGACTGTTATTATCAAGTGTATGCTAAATTGCGGTGGTCAAGATTGAATTATCTGAATGATAAAAAATAGGAATGTTGAAGCAGTTTGTCAGTGTTGCAGTGTTCACGAATGGTGTTTCAAAGTCACAGGACATTGGGTCCTGTAAGTTTCAGATGTCTGTCTGACCCATTGAAAATGCTCAGGACCCATGGAATAAAATTAAACACACATTTCAGATTTAATATTTCTTATAATTGACATTGAAATTATTAATAAACATAAGATTTATAAACAGAAAACAAGTGTCAAATGTCACATAAAACAAACTTCAGTCAAAGTCATTGTGAAATACACACTCAGACATTGGGGCCGGCGGGTTATAAACTTCTGTCTGACCGTTGGCGAATCTGTCGGATTTGTCAGAGGGTCAGACGCTATTCATGAACACTGGTGTTGATATCATTTGAAGAATAGTGTCATAAATACATATGAATGCCAAAATATGCTGTTTTATGGCCATTAGTCACATGGTTATGTTACTGACATTGCATCCAGTAGAAAAGTTGTGTATCATGTAAACTTAACATGAAAAAAATAGATCAAAGCTTGGCATGTAGGAGTGGAGTTGGTGCATTGGAGTTCTCACATCAGTCATTCTATTCTACCCTCTCAAGCAAATTATCTAATTCACCTTTGGTTGCTATTTGGAATAGAATTAATAACAAAGGTACCCCTATGTAAGTACTAAGGTAAGTATGGCATAAACCTCCTACGATATAGGTCATATACAGTATATAAAAAGAGTAGAATGAATAACTATGCTATCTCTATGTAAGCAACAAGGTAAGCCTGGGCTACACCTTCCTTCTATAGGATTAGAATAGAATTAAGAACTATGCTATCTCTGTGTAAGCAACAAGGTAATCCTGGCCTACACTTTCCTGCTATAGAATTACAATAGAATTAAGAACTATGCTATCTCTACGTAAGTAACAAGGTAAACCTTGCCTACACCTTCGTTCGCTGGAATTAGAATAGAATTAAGAACTATGCTATCTCTGTGTAAGCAACAAGGTAATCCTGGCCTGCACCTTCCTGCTATAGAATTACAATAGAATTAAGAACGATGCTATCTCTGTGTAAGTAACAAGGTAAGCCTGGGCTACACCTTCCCTCTATAGAATTAGAATAGAACAAGCATTGTCACTAAGGTGACATAATCCCCTRCCGTAAATTATCAAATCAAACTTAAAAAGTAATGAAAGTTTAAGATGAAGTTAAATGTCAACAAGTCAAGCTCTCTTGATATCTTGCTCTTTAGTTGTTCAAACACACAAATATGTTCAAGACTGACTTTGACCTTGACGTGAATGTCATAGTGTATGAAATATGCAAAAATGGTACTAAAGAAATTGCTTATTGAAAAACAT
>VKKT01001235.1:136438-149112 GCA_008038995.1 Haliotis laevigata
TGAAGGTCACCAAAATTGACTGGGCCCTGCGCCTTCCCTAGATAAAGCTTGGTGTTGAATATAAAGAAAATCCAGAAAACGGTTCTTGAGAAATCTCGCTGACAAGGGTAAAACGTTAAAGTCCCCTTGTGACCTTGAAATGAAGGTCAAGGTCACCAAACCTGACTGGGACCTTTCTTTTACTGTGATGAACCTAGGTACRAAATATGAAAAGAATCCAGACAATGGTTCTTAAGATATTCCAATTCGTACGTACGGACGTAGCCTAATACTATATCCCCCGCTTCGCGCTAAACGTGCAGCGGGGGATAATAAGTAGATTGGCTCAAAACAGATGTGATAAATGTGGACATTATCTTTAGATTAAGGAGTTTAACTTAGTGACACAGGCAAATAATCTTTTATTCCAACATCTGGAACATGTTTGATAACCTTTGCTGGTAGAGATCAATACAAATACAATACAAATACACTTTCCACATATTCAGCAAAACATTTGCAACTGATAATTAAATGTCAGCCATAAAGGATCTTTTTCATTTAATTTGGAAAATAGGCACTTAGATATTTATTCTTTACATCTAGATATTTACCTCATAGCAGCCTGGACTGCGAGGCCTCTCCTCAAAGTCATCACCGATCATGAACTTCACCCTGGGTGAATGTGGCCCCCCTGCTGCCTCCTGTTCTGCAGAGCTGACATTCACCCAGATGCCTGGAATTGGTAGCTCCTCCTTCCCTTCCATGTTTCAAGACGTCAGAGCCTACAGACTGGAAGGTCTTTTGACATCTTTATCCATAACTCATGGTGCATGTTCACATTGATCTGTTGATTTGAAAGAAAATATGATATAAAAATATGACTAAAAAGTACTGTTTTTCAATACAAATCGGCAATATAAATTCATACGTTTTCTTTTTATGCCATTTTCATCTAATACACTAAAAAGAGGAACCAAATTATCCATGAAACTACACTGACAAAATTTGAACCTCATTTCAGTGCACCATATCTGACTAAACATATCAGCTCTGAGCAGCTTAGGTATCCAATATCCATGGTTCCAGAGGACGATTCTTGAATATTTTAATTCACCATCTTAAACAACACATTTTCAATTGAGCCCTGATTTTTGAACAAATCCAGGCCACTTTATGGTCACATGCTTAATCTTAATGAAGTTCATAAGCTGAATAGTAATGGATGACTTGACAGATAATCAGCTGATGGTAATGGACTAGTTCATATAAATATTAACTGGTTTAAAAAAACATATTAAGAATAGTACTGCTATTTATTCACCATTTCCACTGAGAACTCATTACAATTAACATTCAAACGGATTGAATAAAACTTTTATCAGAGCCAAATATCTGACCAAGCTGAATATTTTGCCTGCATACAAACATCTTGTTATTATGCTATATGGACAGGTATCATGGTTATCATTTGAACTTTGAACCTTCCCATGTCAGTGTTCACGAATGGTGTTTCCAAGTAACAGGACATTTGGTCCTGTAAGTTTCAGAGGTCTGTCTGACCCATTGAAAATTCACAGGACCCATAGAATAAAATTAAAAACACATTTCAGGTTMAACATTTCTTATAATTGGCATTGAAATTATTAACAAACATAAGATTTATAAACAGCAAACAAGTGTCACATGTCACATATAACAACTTCAGTTAAAGTCATTGTGAAATATACAGTCAGACACTGGGGCCGGTGGGTTGTAGACTTCTAGAGAATCTGCCGGATTTGTCAGAGGGTCCGACACTCTTCGTGAACACTGTCCCATGGTCATGTGTCTTGTGTTCTGATGGCTACTTGTGAAGTCATTATAGCACTAAAGAGTGTGTAACCATTTTGTATCTTCTGACCTCCCTTGGAGTCTGATGATAGCATCGCTAAGAACATGTCACATTTGTCCAGCCAGCCCACAGATACCATTTATTTCTGTTATTGTAATTGTTCAGGCATTAATAGTAAAGTCCTGTGAACTATTTTCAACTGGTGTTTCATTCTGAGGATGCACTGGATCAAAGTGAAAATATGGATGACAGGAGGAGCAAAATCTTTGAAAAAATAATAGGACACTGAACATGCAAAATGAGTAAAAAATAAAATTTTCACATGGAGAGTATATTTACATAACATTTATTAAATGGACAATTCGAAGAAAACATTTTTCATTCGCATTTCAATGCAAAATATTTTACGATGTATAATAGTATTAGTATATTTTCAGATAAGGTTAAATAACTTGATCACAAACAGATTAGTTTGTCCAATTTATAAGGAACAATGCATGTCCAGTTAAAGAGGATCACCAGGCTACCAGTCCAAGCCAGAGAAAACTGGAAAGACTAACAGTTTTTCCAAAAGGTCTAATCATATTACATAACAAACAAAATCTGAATGAGATTTGGACAGGTTACATAATTCTCACACTGACCCACAGTATCTAGCCCAATGCAACAGACATATGCAACACATACTGACCCAGTATTGGTAAGTCAGAATGATTAGCATGCGTGACAAGTTGCTTGGAAACCCTTCAATGTAAGATTACTAATAGACTTTATCCATAGCACTGTCTTGAAAGGCCTACATTTGATTCATAATACAAGAAAGGTAGTAATAATCTTATACATGAATTTGAAAATACACACTTCATATATATTTATAACTGGGTAATCCAAACAGTTCATTGGGTTATATCTAGTAGGGTTGAAAGATGCCTTTAACTATCGATGGATTGCAATCGTTGAGTTTCTGATAGCAATTAATCGATGGCAGAAACGAAAAACTATTGATGCATTGATAGTATGTGTGACTGTCAAATGTTTAGTAATTGACTTCCGTTGATAGATGCACAGCACAAAATACACGATGTTTGGGTGCAGACTTGCAGCTTCATTGAGTTTATGTTTTAACGGTTTACTTAATCTAGGTTTTAAGTTTCTTGTCAGTTATCAAAAGAGACTGAAACTACTTCAAATTGTTTTTATTTCACATAAACTAAACATTCATTTGGGAAATGACTTCAAATGAGACAATTCAAGGAGAAAACACTATTGCAATAGTTGGTCGCAATAGTATGTCATTTCTGTGTCTGTAGATAGCAGTTGAAAAGCATATTCATAACTTGCCAATAAAGTATGTACACTATTTACAGGTAAGTTACTGTTCTCTTTCAGCTTTTATCTTTCAGATGGTTTGAATGGCAGTCCATGGCAAGGACAATAGAAAGTATCAAGACTCTGAAGCCCACTCACTGGACAACAAGGCTACAAATGTACCCAGTGATTGCAGTTACGATACATGCACTGTCCCCACTGCACAAAAAAAAAGAGCTGTGAAAAAAAGCTATAAGCAATGGCCCGAAAAGGTTTACATAGTTTTTAACTTTTGACAGAGGACATAACCATACGCCACGTGACTTATCATGCTTATTGTTTATTGACACCTAGGAAAGCAGACGACGAGATGTGAGAAGGTTGGTGCTAACGGTATCTTTTTTACTTGACATTTTATCAACATAGAATTTGGTATTAGTGATCTTTGACTATTTATCTAATTGTGAGACAATTAGATTTAGTGTACTGTAATGCAGAAATTCGGAACATTTTTGTCAACGAGGCGTGGCACAGCATGTGTACAGCAAAATTACCCTTCATGACATCATATGAGCCTTAATTTACGAGACAGCTCGAGAATGGAAAGAGTTCCTTCCGTTCCCCAACTTCTTTCTTCCGCAGATTAACAGAGGTAACGTAACGTGGTTTGACCCTATATATTGCAATTAATTTTTTTGGCTTTTAGTTATTTTTGTGAGTTCTCTAGTATAGATCCATCTCCTATTCTCGCGGTAAACAAGTTTTCTGCCGAAATTGCCGATGCACGACACTTACCGGTTGTTTACATCATCGACTGGTAACTAGGAAGTGGACCAAGTCTGTGAGTCATCAAAATTTTGCAGTGTCACGAATATTGGGGAGTTTATACCAACTTGGACATATCATTACCTTTTCCCGCCCTTTCTGGCATGATTGCTCTTACATACACTCAATAACGTTAATTCCTGGTAATACGGTGAGAATGGGAGAATGGCGGATGGCACTGTTTATCACCGGGCTCACGAGTGGTAATTCACCCTATGGATCTAGCAGCTGATATATGTAGATGTTAGAGGAGAAGGCCCTTCATTTAAAAACAAGCATTCATACGTTAAGAATTGTTTGTGTAATTTTTTCAGCCGATATCCGTAAGTACCGCGAGAATAGGAAACGCCTTCCTAATTGTTCTGTTAGGTTTTGTTCATAATGTTAGTACATATTAAATTATAAGTATTATTATGATGGGGGAACGGCAGGAACTCTTACCTAAACATATTTCTTGAAATAACCCAAGCTTTAAAATAATTTTGCTTTGCGAACACCGGCAATACAACCGGTACAGGTATCTTTCAGTGGGTACTGTCGTTCACTGGGGCTTGTAACGCTAAAAACTGCCATCAAGGTATATACTGTCGTCAGTGACAGTATATATACCTTGATGGCAGTTTTTAGCGTTACAAGCCCCTGTGCTGTCGTTTTGTATTTTGAGTCAACAAAACGTTGATACAAGAAGTAACATTAACTAAACCTAGTCGCCCAAAGGCGCAAGGAAATACTGTATAACAAGGTGGCTGCGTTAGAAACGCAAGACTCGGGTATCTCACTCAAATGTCTGCACACGAACAGATAAAAAATTCACGTCTGCTCGACCTCTGGGTTTGAAAGGCACAACCAGCTGCGCGTTACGAATACCTATGCGACGACAAAGCTAACATGTCATCGTGTATTCAAGCCTGGTACTAAGAAGAAGCATGTTATTTTACCCACCGTGTTATGTTGTTTCTCTTGTTTGCAAAAGGAGAAACATCGTTTAGGCAGTTACAAAGGTCTACATTCTTGAGTTGTTGCCATCGAATGTCAAAACGGAAGTGCTTACATTCAAGAGAAGACAACTCTTGCAATAACCTTCTTCATTGACCTCAGGCTATTTTCCAGCTGCGTTACGTCTGAGCCTGTAGCAATAGCATAAATTGTTTTGCGTGAAATTAATGTTGACTCGTAATTAGAATGTGCTGGTACATCCTTAACGAAACATTACATGGGGCGTACTTAAAACTCTTGAGGTTTCTATAGAGACCAGTGAGTCAATATGCGATCGAAGTTGCTCGATCAATATTTATACATTTCTTTACGTATGTCCTTTTCCCGTTAAACAGATATTTTCGCTTCTTGAAAAATGGAATACAATTGAACCCTTTGTTGTAGTATTAGTTTGTCTTGTGTTGTTTTAAAAACAGAAGCAGGGTCAAGAGAGGTTCTTTGAGAATTTATGATAGTGTTTGCCACTTTAAAAGGGCACTGATCTAGAGCGATTCCCGGGGACTGGTTGATGCTTTTGTAACGGATTTTTTGTTCAACCCGAGGGTACCCAAATATGTCCATTTAGTTAAATTTCATCACCAGTGACTAAAAATGTCAGGGATGAACGAATATGCAAGTCAGTGCACATGTTTATATTTGGGGCTTATTGACCTAGCATATTTAACCACATTTTTTTATACACTCTGGAACATCCTACGACACTTGGGAAATGTAAAATGACTGTAACATCTGGGAATTTTCTAAATTTTCTAAGTGACTCATAATTTACACATACACGCCTACAACGAAAGATGGAACAACGAATTAGTGTTGTATATTTTACATCGAAGAGCTTCCTTAACGACCAAGTAAATGAAGTGGAATGATTCTGTTCAATGCTACAACAAATGAATGAAAACAAAATGCAAATATCATTAATTACAACCGACAAAAGTTATATGAATAATATCAGGCGTATCTGGTAACAGTCTAATAATGTAAAATATATGTTTCGGGATATCATAAATGGTTATTGTAACTATGTTTTAGATTTTTCACACTGGCGTTAGGTCTCTGGTCAGCCGAGATAGCACACGGGACATGCATTTTCATGTCAACGGTTCTTTGAAAATGAAATCATTTAGTAAGACCACAATGAGCAATCAGTCAACGTATTAATCTTTTGAACAAAGGATGTTGGTTTTACACAGGCTCTGCGCCATATGCAGGACATGGGTGTACACGAACACTAATTTGACAATTCTTCTCTTGCTGCACTTTCTTATTACATAACATGTAATACATTTGCTACATCAGACCTGAATTTCTAAGGTTAAGTGAGTATGGGTGACCCATCGCTATGAGTCGCATGTTCACGTACTACGAAGGCACCAAGCACAGTGGTGTATAAATTTCACAATAGCAGTATGTGCACAACAGTTTTCGGAACTAATTTAAGAGATGATCGTGTAAAGTTTAACTCAAAGACTTTCAGAAAATACACGATGGCAAGTTACTGGCATGGGGGGACGTAGGGATGTCGTGTTGCAACATCGGTGCTAACTTAAAAATTAACTACGCCGTTAACAGTCGACTTGTGAGTATGTGACCACCAATGAAGTAAAAGGGTCGTCTAAGACCTGGAAGACAGAGGAAGGAAGACCAATGGCCGTGATGGCCCGATCCTATTTCGTCTGGCAAAACACAAACCGTGATCCATGGCGAAGAACTGCGCCGGCAATGGAGAGTGGGTTCCGAATCATGAGGTTGCGGCCTGCTGGTCTGTGAGAACGTCTTCCTGATCCACATGCAACTGAACCTTTTGGCAGTTGCTCAGTGATGGTGTGGGTTGCGTTTTAATAGTATGACTGCAAGTTGGGCCTCACTATTTGGGACACTCAATAGTCAACGTTATCAACAGGAAGTACAGGATACCTCTGTCGTGCCACATTTTGATAGCCATCTCTTTTCCAGTTGTCCGATATTCATGGATGACCTCACCGATCTCGATCGAGACCTCGTTGTCCATTTGCAGAACGGCATCATCGAAACATTACCATAACCAGCAAAGAACCCCGATACGAACCTCGCTGAACATCTTTGGGACTATCTAGAACGCAAAATGTAAGCTAGAGAGCCCCTTGTTCAAAATCTGCAGGATTTGTCGGAGACACACCATTTGGAATGGCAGAGAATTCCGATGCTGAGAATGTGACGCTTGCTTGCCAGTATGGGCCGGAGACTTCCAGATGTTATCAAAGTACAGAGTACAGAGAGTAACACCGCACACAGGCCACAACATTTTCTGCAAAATCATAAATAGGCCATGGCCCTTGCCTACATAACATTGAACTTTAACATTAGTTAGTTTCAAAGGATGCGCCGGATCACTTCACGACATTTTAAGCAAAGCTATACGTGTGACAATATTTTCTACAACAACACTATAATAAGTTAATTCTTAAGTGACCCTTAAGGGTGGAATTGCCTTCTTGAGGCAGGTCTCAGAGATAGATGGGCTTCACTTGGTGTTTTGACGCAAAACTAACGCCTGTAAGAGTATAGCATTACGACTGAGTGAGTTTAGTTTAACGCCGCACTCAACAATATTCCAGGTATATGGTGGCAGTCTGTAAATAAGCAAGTCTGGACCTGACAATCCTGTGATCAACAGCATGAGCCTCGATCTATGCAGCTGGTATACGGTGGCATGTGTCAACCTAATCCGAGAGCCTGACCACCCGATCACGTTAGTCGCCTCGTACGACAAGGATGTGTTACTGAAAGATCAATTCTATCTGGGATCTTCAAGGGGGAGAACTATTTGGTTCAGCGATGAGGCAAAATGTTTGCAAGCTAGATCAAGTTGATGGGAGGATTTCGAGTGGACCCTCGTCGCAATGAATAACGTTTATGGCATACCGATAACCACATGAGGAAAGTTGACTTTGCAGTGCGACCTTAAGTATATTCTGAACATTTATGAATGTGCTGTGTATCACTCTGTGGATTGTGGGGTGTAGGACAATTCCCCACTCAGACAACTCCCCAAACAGACATTTCCCCACATGACAATTCCCCATCACCTGAATGACAATTCCCCACACCTTTTTTTATGAATTGTGTTGTTGAGTTCTGGAGAAGTAGTTACAAGACAAGTACTATTGTTTTTCTAATTATCGAGGTGAGCTCTATTCTTAGCAATTATGTCTATGTATTTTTAACGGTCTGGAGCAAAGGAGGACATTATGTTGTTTTTGTAATGAATCTTAAAGATCACCAACAACGCCTCAAGAACTTTTGTGTTGCATATAGTGCTGGACAGAAATCCCTCGATCAGTTCCTGATATCCATTTCAAAGAACATTCGTCTTGGCTGAATGAAAGAATGTGCAAATGTAATCATTGTTATCACCTGTGTGTCGGATACTGTGCCTTTATGTATTTATTAAAGAATGTGAAATATATAATAAAAGTGTCTGATACTGACAGTTAAACTGGACATACTGATTATTGTTAAGGAATGTGAAAGAATGAATAAATATAATAAAAAAGTCAATATCACTTTTTAATGTGTGGGGAATTGTCTGTGTGGGGAATTGTCAGAGTGGGGAATTGTCTGTGTGGGGAATTGTCAGAGTGGGGAATTGTCTGTGTGGGGAATTGTCAGAGTGGGGAATTGTCTGTGTGGGGAATTGTCAGAGTGGGGAATTGTCTGTGTGGGGAATTGTCAGAGTGGGGAATTGTCTGTGTGTGGAATTGTCTGGACCCTGTGGATTGTGCACCCATGCTGACTGAAATCTTTAGTAGGGTTATCTCATAATAGTAATGAAATGTTTTTGAAGGTAAACCATGAATTCAATGGTGACACGATAATGTCTCCACTAATGATCCTCATGAAATACAACACTTTGAGGTGTCTTTTGGACCGTTCATAATTCAGGGCTGGGGTGTGTGTGGGTGGGGGCGTGTGGGTTGGGTGATGATGATGATTTTTATGGAGCAACATGTACAATGTGAATGACACCCCCAAAAATGTATGTATAAAATAAGCGACCCCTGCATGTCATGTACAAAATCAATGACCCCCTCCCCCCCAAATAATTTCTAAGCATAATCTTAAACATGTTTTAAACATGTGTAAGATTACTGACACACCCCTCCCCCAGTATGTGTGTTCGAAATTGCTGACCCCCCCAATCAAAATGGGTGATCCCCCTTAAAATCATCATCAACCCCCACCCCCATTCCCACCCCAGCCATAAATTATGAACGGTCCCTTACAGTGCAAAATCTGAAGCCTCAGGTCAGCATTACCCAGGTCGGTTACTGGCATCATTCCTTTTTGGAATAAAAAGACATGTTTACAGCATGGGTCATCTACAATGTTTTACATACTTAGTAGTTACAGGCATCAAAAGCAAAAATGTGGGTCATCTACAATTTTTACATACTTAGTAGTTACAGGCATCAAAAGCAAAAATGTGGGTCATCTACAATTTTTACATACTTAGTAGTTACAGGCATCNAAAGCAAAAATGTGGGTCATCTACAATTTTTTACATACTTAGAAGTTACAGGCATCAAAAGCAAAAATGTTTGAACATTACTTCAAGCAATAACTCTGTTTGCACTCATGGTGATTACAATTTCTCGCTTTACAACCCCTTCAAATAGTGAAACATGTTGAATGTTTAGTTCACTTATAACATCTACAGTCAAAATGGGTCAACCTAAAAAAGAAATGAAAATGATTTAAAAACATTAACTGTCTTTACATCTATGCAAGATGGTAGCAGTAGTAGCGACGACCAAGATCTGATTTCATATGATTAAAGTTTGTTTTGATTTGCTCAGTTACAAGTGGCAGAGAAATGAAAGCAGCTAAAATGGATCAAACTCACTGATTATCACCTATCACATGCTGAAACATATTACAAAGAAAAAACAACTCTTACAGATATGAAACTTCTTTAAAATTTAATTTAATCCACAAAAATACATTCCAAATTCAAAAACAATTTACTTATGTTTATGCCTCATGTCAGTATATTAGCTTATAATAATGTTTACATGTCAGCATACTGGTTTAAACTGATCTTCATATGATTGTCTAATGTCATAAACTCATGGTCTCATGTTTGCATAACAGACTAAGCTGACAATCAAATGTCTGTCCAAGCTCAAACTGATGGTTGAAAGTCACAAGTCTACTCAGAAGACTGTAGATGTGCCCATGATGTTCCAGTACTGAGAGACACTCGGATTGGGACATTGAGTTTTGCCATGTCCATACAGAGAGCTCTGCTGTCTTCCATGACATCTTTCACAATACCTGCAACATGCTCACACAGAATAACACATGCTTCAATATTATGATTACTTTGCCACAATTTGAAATTTCTGTCTATCTTTAATCTGAAGGGCGGTGGGGTAGCCTTGTCATTAAAGCGGTCGCTCGTCACGCTTAAGACCCGAGTTCGATTCCCCACATGGGTACAATGTGTGAAACCCATTTCTGGTGTCCCCTGCCGTGATATTGCCGGAATATTGCTAAAACCTAACTCACTTTAATCTGAATTTAATGATACTACAAGTGAATGCTTATTTCAATGTCCTCCTACCCGAACATTGAAAATTTTCTGGAGCAATATATGAAGATTTAGATATGTACAGTGAGCATGTGGTACAGCTTTGATATATTATTACCCTGTACCTAAACTTTACAATTTATTTCTGATGGTGGGAAGGCAAAATGTTGTGATTCAATATGAATGCTGTACACATTATAGCCCCGCAAACATTTCTCTGACCTTTGACTTTGTCTAGGTGTTCTTCTTGCACTTCATACAGCAGTTCATCATGGATCTGGGCGAGAAGTCTGACAAACATCAATACATACTGATAAGACTCATAATTTCAAGGTAAAAATACTGTCAGTCACTACAGGCAAGACGATTTATTTGTCTGACAGTGTGAAGTTTGTAACCACAATACGTACTTAAGCAAAAGCTTCACAGGGGTTTAAAAAATTCATTGTGTTCAAAATTAAGAAAATACAATGCCACAGGAATACCCCACTCAATATACTGATTAATTGTCCAGTGGTCCTTGTTTCATCCCCAAAATGCCAAGCAGAAGGTGGGGTGAAAAGAACTACCACTTCTGGTCTTTTGGTATGAAAGTGGATCAATCTTTCACTCTCCGGTCCAGGCAAGAGCTCAATTCACTTGACGATGGAGGCAGTGCTCAGACCTCAAAGTTCAATTAAGTAGGATCATAAAGGTGTAGAGTGTGTATTTGTCTTATTTCCATAAATATTTGATACAATAACATGTATGAACAGCGTGCAGATATCAAAGTTCAAATAAGTAGGATCATAAAGGTGAAGAGTGTCTATTTGTTTTATTTCTATCAATATTTGATACAACAACATGTATGAACTTTATGTATTGTGTAACTAGATTCACCTATGTATTGTCTGTCATACCTAACTTTCGAACTCACGCCATGCTTGTTGAGATGACTTTGGACCTGTAGCATAGCTGCCTTGCACAAATCAGCAGCTGATCCTGTGTGTGGGTAAACATAATGGTAAACGTAGTTTGTAATAACATCTTGTAGCAGGATTGCACAACTTGTACTCCAAATGGTTTAAAATCTAAGTCTCTTTGTATCGTCATAAGTGACACGCAAACTGACATAATTCTTACAATGGTTGGTATTGAATCTCATTCAAGACAACTAAATATTGACATTACTGGTATTTCCTGTTTAATGATTATTTTCAGAATTCTCCAACCATGTCTACGTGACATATCTGTAAGACTTCAAAGACATTAGTTTGATTTTAATTTGATTACCCTGAACACAGAAATTAACAGCCTGCCTCCCGGCCTGTGCCCTCAGTTGGGGAGATGGATGATTAATGTGTGGGATGAGACGTTTCCTCTTGAAAATTGTATGTGTGAAACCTAGAAATGGCAGAAATATATATGGGCATTATCTTTGTTGATATGTACATTGACACTTAAAACTATACTGATAGACAAGAAAATGATCCTTCATGTCATATAGTCTTCTTTAGTGTTTGTTTTAAGATAATAGTGAATTATGACTGACCATGTTGTTGGCAGAACTCGACACACTTCTTCGTGAAGCTGTTTACAGCAGGGAATTTTGCTGAAACCATATGTAATCCAACTTAATGAACAATACAGAGAGCATTGGTACAGTTGCCATTTTATCTGATTAATCTATTATTGAAGAGTGACTATGTACCATGCCATGCTGTCCATTTCCAATCTAGGACTTGATCATTATGGTCATATTCAAAATAGCACAGGTGTCTGAATTACTTTAATCAAGCGTCCTAGGATGGACAAAATGCCTAGGCCTAGTAATCCCCAATAGCTCTTACTAAAACAAATTTGCTTTGAAAATAAATAGTAATTCAGAACCAATAATATTACCCTTAGAAACAACTAAATACCTCTAATGATTAATCACGCAAGCATCATCATCATCATCATCACAAAGAAAATCAGCTGCAATACATACTGAGGAAGCTTGTCATGATAGCCTTGGCATCACTGGAGCTCACTTTGAGATAATCAGCCAACTTCTCTTTGCCTACAACAGAACAATGGCTTGTCTTAAAAAGTCATAGGGTCCCAAAAGACGATAAGGCTGGTGCAGGGGTTTCAAACATGATTGCAATCAAGGTGTTTTCACGGATAGTGAGGATATGAAAG
>VKKT01001236.1:72602-84229 GCA_008038995.1 Haliotis laevigata
GCCCACCATCAACCGTGACCAAGGATACTTCATTCCATCAGCTTATGATCCACTCCTCCTCCTTGTTCTACATTTGCTTCACTACTGTTATTACAACATTCGCGTGTGTGCTTTCCTGAACGAAATGCCTCTATCATTTTGTTTGGATTTTGTTTTCTTTCATCTGACAGAGATAGGAGTTTAAATACCCAAGAGGCTAAGACGTTTTGATTCTGCCAGTTATCGTAAATCTGTGATTAATCAGTTGAATATAAATCTGGAAAAGTGACGCTGAAAGCATCGAAAGCACACTATCAATAAAGATGTCCTGTCCAATCAAACTAGCCTTCAATCAACTGTCTCTGAATATCTCAAGGAGGAAACGGTCGAGTTGACGTTTTCATAACAGTCACTCATGCGTCAGGATGCGCTGCTTTAATACACTTTGCCTTCATTATAAGCCATTCCTAAGTCGGAGATAATAAATAACAGCGGTAGTCTTTGAAAGTCCTCATCTCAGAAAGTATTACTTCAATAAAGATGAATCTTTACATGCACGTTTCTGATATGGCCAATGACATGTGCTTAGTTTTATCCCCAAAGCGGACATGTAATAGCTCAAGGACTTCTAACGATTACGTTGCCTTCGCTGAAGTAACACTTCTCCCACGAGATGCTGACTCTTCTTTATCTAAAAGGGTTGAAAACGTATGCACATGTAAATAAACGTGAGAAGTAAAAAAATGAATAACTAATCGGAACGACTGCATTTCTAAACCACGTGTAACTTTAAGGATATTATAAGATTTGCCAATACCATACATAAGGCTTCAAAAGAGCAGAAAGCACGGGATACGTCAAACAGACGAATAAACAAAAGTCAGCAACATTCACAGTAAACTAATCAGTTCTAATAAAGAAACAAAGAAATATGGAAAAATAGTATATAACATACATAAGTAAAGCGCGGACGTCGGTGTAGGCAAACAGTAGAAAAGAATGCGTGGGTTGTTTGAATGAAGGTGGTGCAATATCATCCCCAGCCACCAGCCAAGGATATTGAGTGTGTTGTTGAGCTAACTGTACATGTAATTCGATACTATGGACACATTCATTACTGTTATGAACATCATGATACAATTTGATAAAGCGTTCCTGCGTCAGGAAAATAATTTACATAAATTAGATCATGGGATAAAATTGAGAAAAACGCATTCTAAGAACACCTCCTTTACCGAGATTTCATTTGAACTTCCTGCTTAAGCGCCTTATCAGAGTGGAAGTCCCATATACTTTCATTTTCAGTCTCATTCTGGTATTATACTTAGAAGCCTAGTTTTATACACTGATTTTGGCCTTCTCAAGAGACATTTGCTAGACCGGGTTAAATCTAATCTTTACTCTGAGCAGGACATAACCGAACGCCTGAGATAACGCAGTTGCATTATTAAAATCTAAAACCTATTGCCTTAAACAGAATAGTAAGTCTAGTGAGAGGATTTGTATGACCATATCTCAGAAGATTTTCTTATATCTACTACGCAAAGGTAATGGAAACGAAACAGATATTATCTCATACCAAAGTGAAAACAATGTATGAATAATCATTAAAAAAAGATACAAAGATTGTATTTAAGTACAAATATATTTATTTCATGTTCACATAGCACACATTACACATATACAGCCAGGTTCATGTTTACTTGATGCTCGATAATTTGTAGTTCATGTTATCACAGATTAGTTAAAGAAACATCTTGGATATGTGAAATGTCACTGTGATTAAAATCTCTGATCCCATAATTATGCATGGTTAATACACATAATGACTACGTGAACAACCCTGATTTAATGATAAATTCTTGATCCCCAATCACCCATAAAAAGAGGCTCTTGTTCCTGTCTAACCTTGTGCTGCGACACCGTTATAGTTCATATATGTCCAGATAGCATCGTCGCAGTTAAGCCGATTCCTGATCAAACTTTCCTTTCCGATCGATCGATGACATTTTCCTGTCTATTCCTGTCTGAAAACTATGGACAATAGCTCATGAGAATAATTATTCTACTTAATATATAAAAATATATTATTTTGCTTGAGAGTGGAAACTTAATTTGATTAGTTGTGTGTATCAAGTATAACTAAGCTCTCATTTGGGAAGATGAGACGAAAGAATAATGATATATCACGCATTCAGTTTGATCATTGCAATAATTTGTTTTTTGTCTTGTACTTTTTCCTTTGATTCTGAAAACATTTGCATGTGTTCATTTGTATGCATCAATTACTTTTGGTGATATCAGCACCGTCAGTAGAACTTGATGCTCTCATCTCACTCCCTGGTCCTTTGAGAGTCTATTATCATACAAAGTAGGCTGAAACTGACCTGAAACTTATCAGGCCGTCTCAAATGTAGCTAATGATAGCAGAGGTTCATTGCCCCGAGGGAATAGAAATTGACACTTCATCAACACGTTTGAGGTACCAGAATTTTACAGCCTCTGTGTGGCTCACTGCAGCACGACTTTCACATCGGCATCAACAGGCCGACTCAGTTTGTGAAATACAATACTGATGAATATGAAGAATACTTTGAATTATCACCTTAAGTAGAGCAGGGTTAAACGATTATATACGAACTCCCGGAAGCAATACAGCACTCCATCTGTACGACGTATACGACATTGCTGGCTCTCACATTTTGACAAATCCAATAAGGAAATGCAATCTTCTTCAACTATCCTAATGCCAATGGCTCTGAGGTTGAAAAGTAGATAGAAGAGCCAGTAAAAATTCATAATATATGTTGAAGAGCTATACGTAGTGACTTGCATTTATTCTTTCTTATTTATCGTACTAGAAGAGAGCTTTGCTCGGGGATCTGTCCTCAGATCATCAGGATCGGTGAGTGCTGATGGCGTCGGTCGATCCTCATGCTACCCAATTGTTTGCCTGGTCCGTAAATTGTTTAATGTTTCGAATTTTGGCGAGGTCTGGTATAGTGGTAAAAGCATTCGTATGCTTCCTCGGCCTTGTTTCGATTCCAGCAGGGAAACTTAGGATTTGTGTGTCCCGAGCAATGATATAGCTGGATAATTGCTGAAAGCGGCGTAAAAGTTATAGCCACTATAATCTCCTTCAAAAAGAGACTGACGAGATTGAACATTTAAACAAATACCGTCCGTTACCTCTACTACTTCACAATTTCTACTCTTTTCAACATCATAGGAGACTATTAAAAGGCAGTTTTACTGTTTATTAATATATCTTATTATTTTATTCTGATCACCACCTAGGCAGGTAACATTCACACTATACATGTACAGTATATCGTTTCACATACATTGATTACATGCAGGCCATGTTTAAATGGCCTGCATACCGACCACATCTCCAAATACTGTTTAAAAACCGAAAAGGTCAATGAAATACAGCCTTTTCAAATGCAGTAATGCCAACAAATTAATTTCTTACTTGATCCTCAGTTTTTGAGTTAAGTTGACCTGAGACGAACCTGTTCAATAAGTCGTCAATTTGCATGTCGTCTTGACAAAATTTATCGCAAAGAGGTCAAACGAGATTGATGGCACCTTTCTGACCCACCACCGTAAAGAAAACTCGCAGCTGAGATTTGTGTATAAGGAGCGGGTTAATCTACTGGGGAACATGGAAATATATGGTCACGGTGCACGAGGTGATTGTGTTACAGTGTGCTGGGGTGTTGTGCTATGCGTGGCCAATATCTGTAATTATTGTATTGAAGATGGGAGTAACCTAGTGGTTATTGCGTTAGTTTTTAGAGTGAAGACCAGGATTTGTTTGCCCACATGCGTCCATTCTGTTCAGAGCATTATTGGTCTGTGATATTGTAAGAGATTACTGAATGCGGCGTAGAACTGTTCGCGAAAGTATTGCCATGCCTTCGTACAATTAATAGCACCATTCAATAAGGGCTAATGCAGGCTAGTACACTCTTCGATTCATCAGATAGTTCATACATGAGATGGTGAAACTTTTACCCGATTGTATGGGAGCTGGTGGTGCATGGAATGTGGATTTCACAAAGTCAGCAGCAGATTATTATTGTCGACAGGACACGAAGACATACTTAATTACACTGAGAACTGTTGCTTGTAGTGTAAACATTTATATTACTTACAGGAGTGTGAGAGACATTGTATGAGACATGTTGGCTCAGTCAATCTAACTTTCATGCCTGTTACAGGAGGTATTATCTTCCAGAATTTAACTTTCGCTTATTTCACAAAACGAAAGAAGCCTGTTTCAGATGAAATGATAAATTTAATTGACTTCTTCCGTTATATTATAATCGAGTTGATGAGTAATCCTCATTGTCCGAAGTATGCCTCGTATCAAAAACTGATAACAGATATTTGAAGTAGTGTTTGGGAGGATTTATGAGGTTAATCACAGCTACAAAGGCAAAACGCAATGAAGTCGTTCGAACCTTACAGTTGAGTGAATGTCATCAACATGGCACTACAACCACACTACACGATTGCTATTGGGGAGACAGCTGAATGAAGGTTTATTCCCTTGGAATGTTCATTCTTGTGTCGTTCATTTTCTCACAAATTAACATAATGAACACGGAACTGGAACAGAATTGAAGAACATATCGTGAAAATATTTGACTGAATTAAGTCATAGATCGTTTCAAATTTGACTGTACACGTGATGATCCGGGTTCGAATTGGTTTTCAACAACCCATTCTTGCAGTAAGACGCGACCAATGGGATCGGGTGGTCTGGTTCGCTGACTTGGTTGACACATGTCACCGTATCCCAGTTGCGTAGAACAAATGCTCATGCAGTTTATCACTGGATTGTCTGGTCCAGACTCGAGCGTTTAACAACAAACAATCAGTCAAACTTCTTTGGGTATGTTGTGTGTTCATTCTATTTCTTGTTAAAGTATCCAAGAATGAGATAAAAAATCATATCCAGGAAAGTATTGGAATCGGAGACGAGTGTATAAACAGGGGCCCAAAAGAAACTTTGCCATAGTTTTGAAACAATTTGGGTATTAACTACAAAATATAGATGCATGGAGTAGGCTGTATTGGAAGGATCAAATCTCAACGAAATCAACACTTAAAACGACAGTAATATAACAACCGATACTGGCCCGACAGTTGCCCGAATTGATGTTGGGTAAAAAACCCGTAATTGACAATGAACTGATATTATGTAATATATTTCGCTTAAATTCAACGGCGCGTCGCGTCGCGTCTAAACCTCTCTGCCGCTAAAAACGGTCATTCAGTCTGATTACGTCACATGGGATACGTCGCCATTTGTCTTGGAGGGTCTGATTAAGATCTTGCCTGTTGGTTGCACGTCGACCACGCCGATGCATGGCATGCCAGAGATTCAGACATTTGGTTATCCTGTGTGTAACAATACAGGCAAATACAAAGATATTCGGGTAGACAGAGCACGCTAGTTTGTATTGTAGGTTGTGAAACATAGACACCAAGTTGCCAGAATACTGCTAACTATGTAAGAGATGAGGGTATTTCAATGTCGCTTTTATTTCTAGTTGGATTGGTAAATCTGGTTAAATCAGTGGAAAGGAAGTGACTGTTATTGAACGGTATCAGATCATCGATAAACCCGAGGTCAATATTCTTTGCTCAAATTTAACCGCGTTTAGATATTGCCCATACGAGCAGAAATCACGATCTATATGCATGAAGTATCAGAAAGGGGCAGAGTACAATTTCTTCCCATGAGGATTCCGAACTGTCCTATCCCAGCTTTCTCAAAGAATTTATATCCTCTGGAAAAATATCTTGACATAGGCAGAAATCATGCTCTTGGATTATTGGTACACAATCAAATATAGCAGATGTTTTTGCCAGACGGTTGGTAATCGGGCTGAAGGAGATCTGGGCTGGAAGACCGTGTTTTCCTGCCACGTGATGATAGACGCGCATGTAGACGTCGGGGGGAACGTTATGCTTCCAACTGCGTGCTGCAATTTGATCGGTTTGGTGGTGGAAGTGTAACGGTGAGGGAGGTATAACCTCATAGTTGTAGGACGGCTCTTGTGCACATGACAGGTGCACTGACGGGCATCACGACACGTGATCCTGCAACAACAAGTCATTCCGCAAATGAACGTCGACGGTGGACTGTTCCAGCATAACAACGCCAGATCGTATGTTTTCAACATCGTCCACCACATACTTTGTCCATGAGATGCAAAACATTCCACAGATCGTTGTAGTCATGACCAATACTGACATATCACCCACCCCAACGTCACTCACATGTCTAGTTTTATCCCCTTCGAGATGAATCATGATCTTTCGCTGCTTGATTTGTGTCTATCGGTTGTGTTATTAAACTTTGAAAACCAATGACATGTTTCTTTTCTTGAAGAGCATATCCATTATTAACCATTGGAAGCATCCCGTCGATGCACTACTTGCAATTAACCGTTGTTCTTCGCACTACTATTCAGAATCAATAATCAAATTTAGCTAACCACAGAAATCAGCCCATCTTTATGGTATTTACCATCCAGCAGAATCCAGTCTGCAGTATATTCATATTCAGAATGTGCAGTATTTACAACGTTGTTTAGCAGTCCCGTGCAGTACTTGCAATCCACACTAGGTGAAAGCCCACTATGAAGTTTTTACAATCTACCTTAGTAGGCAGCCCTCATGCTGTATTTATAATCAACATTGGTTAGCAAACCACACATTCAGTATATACAATCAACCTAGGTTGGCAGTCCTCATGCAGACTTTACAATTGCATAGCTTGGTCAGGAACCCACCTGTGCAGTAATTACAATCACCCATGGGTTCATCCCCCGTGCAGTATTTACAATCAACATTGGTTGGCAGCCGTCATGCACTATTTACAATCAACCTTGGTTAGCAACCCCAACACAGTATTTAATCCAAAGGACGGTAAGAGTGCGGAATACCGGATACCATCTTTGAAAGCACGCGAGTTTGGTTTGGGTTAGGGTAAGGTTTAGGGTTAGAGTTAGGGTAAGGGGTTAGGGTGACGTGACACTAAACAATATGGCTGGTAGGTAACCGGTATTCTGTAGGTGTACACAAAGGACGATAGAGAATAAGTATGTACTTATTCAAATTTACTTGCGAGTGGTTACTCTAATTTTAATAAGAATTGAAAAATTAATGATCACACATTCATTTGCTACTTGTATTTGATATAACCATTATGTTTCCCTTACGTACTCTTACCTTTGATGCTAAACTTATTGCACGCGTTCATTTATCTGCATCGCTTATTGTGTTGCGATATGAACCCCGTTCGTAGAACCTGATACTCTCATCTCTTTATGAACCCTCTCTTTATGGACCTTTGGAAGTCAGTTATCATAAACATTAGTCTGATACTGACCTGAATCTTACCAGGCCGTCTCGAAAGTAGCTAATGATAGCAGAGGTTCATTGCCCCGAGGGAATAGAAATTGACACTTCATCAGCACCGTTGACGCACAAGGATTTTACAGCCTCTGTGTGCCGTACAACAGCATGTCTTTCATATGGGCATCGACATTCTGACTCAGTTTAGGGAATAAAATACTGATGAATCTGAGGAATATTTTGAATTATCGCCTTATGTAGAACATGGGTGAAGTGAACCTCTCAATTAACAGAAGACTTCGCTGCACGAAGTATACATGTACGTGATCGCTGTGATCCCCAGCAAACATTTCTTTGTTGTTTTCCAATTAAATATTTTTGCACAGCTACACGTAGGTACATTCTATGTAGTCCTCGTCTGTATCGTGCTTGCAGATACTTACTTCGTGATTAACCATCGGCCAAACAACTTGTTGTCCAACCCAAGAGTTGTCCAAACTTAGGTTTGGCTGTGTACCGGCAAAGGTGATTGCCTTCGTGCTAGCCGCTGCTGTTCTTGGACCAGATCAGCTGCCTAGATAGAGCTGAAATAGTGTAAACTGCAGGGATTCCAACAGTGAACACAATCGCTGGGCGTATTAAAGTTGTTATTACCAGGAATATTGATGAGACGTATTTTAGCCCAATGGTATAATTCTTGGAAGTTTCAATCCCAACATGACTACATGAGTTTTTGATGTCACCTATTGATATTGCTGGAATATTGTTTAATACACACTCACTCGTTTGATTACTCGCGAAGACAATATTCAGCCTTGAAAAAGACTAACTTAGGCATGGTGTCATGAATATGTTAAGAAACAGGTGTCCACCATTGGCTGCAGATGCCTTAATGCCAACAAATTAATTTCTTACTTGATCCTCAGTTTTTGAGTCCAGTTGACCCAAGATGAACCAGTTCAAGAAGTCGTCCATTTGCAAAAATCTTGACCAAATTTATTGCAGAGAGGTGTGTCAAGATTGATGAAGCCTTGCTGACCAGCCACCGTAAAGAAATCTCGCAGTGGAGATTTGTGTATAAAGAACGGGTTAATCTACTGGGGAACATGGAGATAAATTGTCATGGTGTATGAGGTGATAGTGTGCAGTTTGCTAGAGCATTGTTAGCGAAAGGATATGTGTGACCAATATCTGTAATAATGGCAGTGCCGGTTTGAGTAACCTAAAGGAAATTTAGTTAGTGCCTCATACTGAAGACACGGGTTCGTCTTGAGGACATTAGTGATCTCTTCCTTCTGTGATATTGCAAGAATATTGCTAAAGGCGACTTAGAACAGTAACCCCACATGATATTAATAGTTTTGTGTACAATATGCAATATGTGTTACATATATTGTGTTGAGTACATTCATTACACGGTTACCCATTATCACAAGCACTTCTATATTTGAAATTTGTAAGTAGATGAATGTTATATTTTGGATTCGAATCGTAGTCTTGAGATCAATCCATATTTTGAAAAAAAGATATTGAAAACCGTGGAGATAGAAAAGCTGGTATACATGTAGAGCATATAAACAAAACGGGGTGCAAAAGAACGATAATGAATGTAGGGAAGTGCTAGTGAAAGAGATTGATATGGTATGATATCATCATAGGTGCAGGTTGATACCAAATCCAACAGGCACTCTCCCGACTCCGACAAACGTGTTGAATGGAATACGAAGTCAGTCTGGAAAAACATGGGGTTTAATACAGGCCAGGTTTATACCTACAAGAGAACTCCCCGATCCATCGCATATTGTATCGGTAAAAGGGTGACATTGACTCCAAAAGCGTTAATTTGATCGACCAGCATTTAGGTGATGGTGTTTGAATAATCACATTTCCCACATTAATAGTTTACATCAAGAACCAACGAATTCCTATAACTCCCCTGTAAATGGATTAGCTGTCGAATAGAAAGAGGTCCGTTTTAACATTATCTCACGTGGAGGAAGCATTTCATTGCAGGTGAAATGAGATGAACGTCTTCAGTTATATTACAATGTCATAATTAAAATTGCACAATCGCTGATCCCTGGGGTGACTTTATTGCTTTTCATCATGTCGAAAACTGATAATATACGACAGGATATTATACTGGGAAGGTGGTTATACGTAATCATAGCTAGAATTTGTTCACCACACTGAAGTCAGGGATCGCGTTCTAATGACCGCAAAATGTCATTGAAACCTTATGCCAGAGCGAATTTTATCAAAGAGACACAACAACCACATTACACAATTACCATCAAGGACACCGATGATTTAAGGTTTGTTCACTAGCAAAGGTCATCACTGTGTTGTTGGTCTACTCATGGGCGTTCTGAAGCACTTGCGACCAGATATCCTACAATTGATGTTTCAAGAATGTACCAATAACTGGAGCCATAATCGTTGTTTAATTAAGTCGTGCAATATAATTATTGATCACATTTGAACATGAACACTTAATGATAACTGTGGATAATATAGCCTCTGGGTATCTACGTGCAAGTATTAAACAGGGGATCGGAATGGAGTTCGATCACATATCATGCGAATGGCTGATTATATTATACCATTGCGGTGAAAATGTACACGTGTGTGTTCAAACCTAACATTCTTTTTGTGTGTGCGACTTCAAACGCTACAGAATGTTACACCATATGAAAAGCAAGAGAATAATAATCAACAGGTCCTTCAGTTCTCGTTGTCGTAACAGAGGCTAGGACGCTGTCTGTTAGAAGCTGGTAACTGCGAAGTTAATTTGATCCTGCTGCAACCATGGAGAATTGAGCTCCATGTTCCCGAGACCTTGGTATGGTTTCCAACATTATGATACACCACGAGACTGAGACGGGTTGGGTTGTCCATTTGTGGCTTCCCATGACTGATTCATATCGCTACGTACGTCATTTCTGCAACGGTAATTTAGTAGTTTCGATATCTGATTCGTGAATATGTCTGTCGGGATTCAATCTCAGTTAAGCAACCAGTAGCATTATGCGTTGGCTGACTGTGTGGGCAATGCCAACGATTTAATGGATATATTGCCAACGTATTCCGTCAGTATGAGACGCTACTTACTACATCAATGGCCGGTTTACCATGTGTGGATTCTCAAAAGGTCAACGTATTTGCAGTGTTACAATCCCAGAAACGGAACAAATTTCAATCTGTGAAAACATTTGATACCACTATTCAACATGACAAACCTAAAGAAACACTTCATTCATTGATCGATGGGGCATTTGTTAATATACATGGTGAACACAGATATGGGCACATATCTATCTTCGGAGGTGAAAGTCAATTTCTCAAAAAGTGAAGCAAATGTCAAGTAAATTTACCGAGAAAACGAAATGTGAAATACTGGACATACCATCTTTGTAAATTTGGGGAGAAAACATTTCAACAGGAAGTAGGCATCCACATGTCACTCATTGTGCTCCCCTCCTTGCAGATCTGTTACTTTAGACATACGAATCGGAATTTCTGATTGGGGTGGCAAAATCGAAACAAGGTAATTTTGCCAGGAAGCCTAACTTAAGCTTCAAGTATATCGATGATCTAATATCGTTTCATAACCACCAAGTAGTCAATTCCTTCCAACTCATTTAGACACCTGAACTTAGAATTAAGGAACACGTGAGACCACCTCAAATGTTTCATATTAAGATCTATGCAAAAAATATTCAGAGTGACAAACAACCTCTCCACAAAGCTGTATGACAAAAGGGATGATTTCAACTTTCCAATAGTCAACTTCCCTTTCATGCTGAGCAACATTGCAACATCTCCAGCTTTTGGTGTTTACATTTTACAACCTTTGAGGTACATCCGAGCATGCTCTTTTTACCGAGATTTCAAAGAGCGTCATACCACTCTTGCTCAAAAGTTGTTCGATCAAGGTTTCAATATTCAAGGCCTCAATATCTTTGAAAATGGTTTTTGGTAGACGTATAGAGGACATAACCAAAGGTGATGCATCATTGACAAAAATCATGTCTGAGGCAATTCCTTATTTTGACTTGTACCATACGTTCTCGAAATATTTCAGGTGAACAATTGACAATACTTTGCATACGTTTATGACGAGTGCCACCAGTTTGGCAGGATACGCTCACCTTTTCGCCGCGAACACCTGGTATCATCCATATTTTACAGTGGTTCATAAACACATGCTTTGTCATCGTGTCGCATCATGACAATCACTGGATTGTCTGGTCCAGACTCGATTGTTAACA
>VKKT01001236.1:96018-110786 GCA_008038995.1 Haliotis laevigata
GTTTTTTTTAACGTACATATATTCCATTTCAATGTAAAATGTTCTCATTTCACTTTTTATTGTATAAACTGTTTTCGTCACGATATGGCTGAAATCTTGCCGATGTGACTTCCAAAAGTAATTCCTGCACTCGTAGACCCAAATTTTCAACAAACACAACATATTCAGCTAAAATCATTGTTTGCTGCTCACGTGCCAAAAAGCAAATGTAGGAATACCATATGAGATATCAAAATGTCACGTCTTGTATAAACATGCAGGAACAATTAAAGTTGCCAAGATGAATATGGTTTGACAGATGCAATATCAAATTTCAGATTAAATACATTTTCAAATTTCATTGGACGTACATGCTGCAAGTTTCCTTTTCCTATTTCGACACAATGGTTTGCAATACGTTTAATGTACGGATTTAATAACCGATAACAACTGTACAACATATAACAAAAACTATACATGTGTTATACTGACTTATTCAAAATGTCACCTCTTGTATAAACATGCAGGAACAAATTAAAGTTGCCAAGATGAATATGGTTTGACACATGCAATATCAAATTTCAGATTGAATACATTTTCAAATTTCAATGGACGTACATGCTGCAAGTTTCTTTCTCCTATTTCGACACAATGGTTTACAATACGTTTAATGTCACGGGGATTTAATAACCGATAACAACTGTACAACATATAACAAAAAGTATACATGTGTTATAGTGACTTATTCAGGACAGACATCGTCCAAATATTTAAAAAGTCCAAAAACTATGTAGCCAAGAACTATGAGAGTTAATGGTAATTATTTAATCTGCATTCTTATCCTTATCAGTACCGCAGTGTACATTGTCTTGTCAGCCACCCTGTATCCCTCTGTCGCTTTCATAAATTATTGCATATGACAGTTATTGCCTTAATTGGTCATCCCCCTTGGCCGTGTCTACCATCACATCAACTGGTCAAGTAAGTGCTATTGTTTCTCTATCTGTCCATTGTTGAATCGTCGCCTGTCCATTGTTGTAAAAAAGTGTATATATATGCTCACATCTATATTATCAAGGAGTCTGGTATTCCGACTGTCTGTGTAGGGACGACCGTGAGCAGGATAGGAAACGCCCTGGGGTTGAGCAGGAACTCCGCCCACCTCATGTATGTCTTGTGTATTTGTTTGCCTTAAATTAAAGAAGTTTGAACTCAACATATCCCTTCTTCTTCGTCGATGTACACTTCATCTTAATTATGAGCTAGTTTCCCAGACCACACATCTACGCGTTAACACGAGACACCTACTCCTCTGCACCGAGAATGTGGGTTCGAATCCCGTATATGGCTTACCCTAAAGAGCACTTAGTCTGGAATTAGGGATCTGTAATCCGAAATAGACTGCACAGTTTCATTATCAAAAGAGGATGTATTCAGAAATACCGTGCACATGATGAACTCTTTGATCGCATGCAGTACATAAGATGAAACATCAGTAGTATGTACGAAAATGTTTGCAGGAATGTTTCCAAATTTATCTGCAATTTGAAAATCTAACTGTTTTGAGTACAACACATTGAACTGTCTATCTGGATTGGATTCGAATGACAGCCAGAGGGAACCTTCGACAAACTTCACTGGACTTGAACAAATAATTTGACTTTCCAATTTCCAATGTTAAAGAATAGACAAATTTAATGTTCTTTTCAAGACATTCGTTGATTAAAACAAGTGAGCTTTTATACTACAACCAGCTAGCCATAATAAGGAGATAAGCGCAATGCGTTTCTTTTCATATACAAGAAGACTCGTCGGGCGTCAAACAATTGAAACCAATCGATCAAAAGTCCAACTATCCTGAAAAAATATTATATTAATTAGTATGGATAAAAAACAATGCTTTCTGAGCTATAATAGACGTGTCATTATTCAAAAAATACGTGCGAACCCTTTTCTACATATCATGTGTTGTATGTTTTTAAACACAAGATATATAAAAGATAATTTTTCAATGAACTAGATCAGTGACTGGAGTAGCGAACATGGATGGATAACATCGACTCATAAGACTCATTTTGATTGATGCATTAGAAACTGTGATGAAGATGCTACAAGCTCCCAGATAATATGATAATTTGAATGCTCATAGGAAATTCCGAGAATCAAATGTATGATTCCGACAATTTCATTAGCATGTGTAAATCCATCCACATCAAATGATGTTGTTAGAAGGTGTTAACAATGAGAGTAATCTGACCAGCCGTTGGAACCCGGCACAAACACTTGCAAAGGCAACTCAACTGTTCATATGAAAAGAACACGGGAACATTATGTTGCAAGTTCATACATAGAACTGCATCGGACCTCATTATTAACACTGATGCGTCAAATTTGGAAATGTTTGCCATATACAACCTTTAGAAAGCTTTAAATCACCACAGCCTTGAATGATATATACTTGCTCAGACGCTGTATGAGTCGTCGAAGAAAGAACATACTCGCTTTTACCTCAAAGGCTGTAAAATATAGACACCAGGCTGCCGGTATATATTCGGGATTGAGATAACATACTGGAAGGTGGCATTTCAGACGTTGTGGGATAAACACCTAATCTAACTGACGAGGTATTAGGGTAGGGTTGCGCGAAAGGCGGCAAGTAGTCCATAGAACCAATTCACTTGCAGAGATGGTCCCTTGGGCTTGTCAAATATGATTATAAGGAGTTCGAATCCAAGATTTGTGTCGCCTCTTATCGAAACTAACACTGACCACACATTGGTAACACAATTGTGGCAGAGAATGTCTATGAAATATATCTTAAGTAATCAATGTTGTCTGTATTTTCATAATCAGCGGGGACCTAGGTAGAGTAGGGAATTTCATTTCCAATGCCAGAATTGTGATAATAACAGGACCTGGCTCCGCTGATCTTGTAATCGAAATGCTACGAAAATTCTACCTACCATACATGTATGCTGAAACTTCGTAATGTAACTAGTCATAAAATACTAACCCAACACACTGACGAACCTAAATAAGAGTGAAGATAACTGCCAGTTACAGATAATACGAGGACTTGTGTCTTCTTAAGGAAATCTGAGAGAGAGGGGCTATCAAAATCCGGTCTATTCTGAAAGCACATTTTTCATAATTGAAATCAAATTCTCCTGCACAGCGATTAATCATTATTGTATCATGACCAACAACTGTCACCCAAAGCACAGAAACCTGATGGGGCACAAATCAAAACCAAACACAGCCTAGTGTAAGTCCCCAGACGCAAATATTTGCAAACGATACAGATCCCGGAAGTGCGATAAAAAAGATTTCACACCTTGTAACAATCTCTCCAATGTTTTCATATCGATACCTGCCGCCACGCTGTCTCGCTGGACACATAATGACAAATCATGTTTCTATTCGCAGAAAGAAATTATGTTACGATGAAATGATGAGTTTTTAAATTCGACGAAACTCATTGGTTTCAGTCGATTACAGAAACGGTGACGTGAACAGCGTGTGGTAGATTCAATTCCATCCACCAGACGCTTGATGTCGTTTCTGATTAGTCGTAGATTGCATTCCACAACAACAGCTAACATGCCGCACGTCCAACGTATCTATTAAACACTGGGGTCTGCCTCAGTTCAGAGTGTCAAAGTCGTACCCACATGGATCTCTATTCACTGAGCTTTTCACTGCAACTATAATGTGATCACAGTATAAAGGGCTCAGTAAATGATATGGTTAGACATATGTCCTAAATGTTAAAAGCAGGTCTAATATAACCTAATAAATAAAGTGGAGACTTGGCCAAGGAAGCAGGGCCAACATAAGCCTATGTGATGGCACCGATCCTTTCTGTGATGGATGACAAGGCATATGGATGAAATTCCTATTTTGCTTTGAAATTTAAGGACCAAAAGTCTTTTCACATTCATAAGAAACATTATAAAAGCAGGTCCATTATACGATGAAAACACAATCATGTGTTTTAGAATCAGTATAAACTGCTTCGGATATCAGGTATAAAGAACAATGAGGGTTATTTTGTGCTCCTTCACCCGAGTACTCGACGAAAGGGAAACAAAGTTCATTGAACTGTCGTTTGAAAATATATAGAAGTCCTCCGATTTCTAAATAATTAAATCAAGTCAGCTATTAAAGATCTGAACAAACTATGATACAAGACTTAGTATGGAGTCAAAACACCAACTGTAGATATCTAACCAACTGATGAAATATATGAATCGTACACACTTGCTGCGTCAGGAACTGCGTGAACTCTTTTACCTATAGCAATACAAATTCATTTAAGGAAGAGTAGTCGTTGCATTTTGTCGCACAGAAAACGCACAGAATAAACAATGATAAATCAACATACAAATGTAAAAAAACAAACTAACACTCGAAAATCGAGAAGTTAATTTGGACATATGAACATGTGATGACATTCACTATAGCTGCTTATGTTTCGACTGAAAAGCTGAAAACCAAGGCATGATCTTGAATACCATGTGTCTCCAGGTTCATGATTAAGCTTTTACAATAATTAGTTTTAATGCTTTCAAATACGCCCAAAACATGTAAGTTAATACTTGATATCTATCTCTATTTTACTTAATTTCCTAAAGTGTATTTTACGTTTTAGCAAATTATTTAAAAAGCTCCCGAGGCTGCATTCTCTTCTACGCAATCCTTATGTGACGGGACGTGAGTATACATGCAACTTATATTATTAACATTACACATGTGATCTACCGAACCTACTAAAAGGTACAGAGTGAAATATGCTGTAACGTCGATAACAGCCAGGGCATCATCGTTATGAGAAGGTACGGGCGCCGGCTAAAGGCTTTTAAGTTAAAACTCTAGGACATTTCAGCAACATTTCCGGACATACAATGTTTTCTAGTCTAGCATGTGTCTTACTTGTATATTCGCTTTAGATATTAATACAAACGGCAAACATCCATGAATGTGAAAGCATATATAAGTCAATCTTTATGAAAAAGAACGTGAAAATAATAACTTCATATGCTGCCAATGGAAGCATTACGTATTGAGTAAACACTACGTTGAGCGATGTAATACAACCCAACCCCTCTAATAATTTGTCTGGAAGTGTCAGCCTAAAACGAGACCACTTTGAGGAACACATTGGGCACGGAAGCAAGGTACTCAGAACAAATAGTACTGAATCACGTATAATTAATTCCAAATGATAATAATCGCCAAACAGATATATCACCTGCATCATAGTAATCACCACGGCACGTGGGATTAATATTGTACGCAGAGCTCTCAGAGATAGAAAAAGATAACCTATTACGTGATTAGAAGTCATAACCTTCCCATCACAGATAATCAGACTAAGTCTGTACGTCGCGATACAGAATGTTGGATTAGTGTAGTCTTATCAGTGATGTACTGAAAAAGAGACAACATAACTCCCATGGTGGAAACGTAGGAATCCCACAGTTTCATCCATATTTATGCATAGGTGCATATGAAATTCAGACTTCGATCCATGTAGAACTACCAAAATGTTGTATTTGTTCAGCAATGCTTTCCATAGATTCTGTTTACAGATAAATACCAGGAGATAATTATGCTGAATAGGTCTTCCTTGTATAATAACCACTCGAAACATAGTTCCTGGCGTTGTACTCATGGGTGTCTATATGTATCTTCTCCGTGGGGAATCCGAATTAGAGAAGCAATAAAGCAATATGTATCCAAAGACGGGACAAACTGAAATCGGGAAAACATTCAATCAGACTCCGCATCATATCATACAACATACCACTGATACACATAGATAAGAATACACAGGTTTGTAATGGAATACTGCTGTTAGAGTGCAAAATACCCCGATTTAACTGACACTTCTTAACGAAAACATTTACAAACAACTGATGTCAAATATGCATATAAACGCCTGTGAACTCGTTTCCCCATAATTTCTGATCTGATAACATGTACTGCATGATCTACTTCATCTGATATTACGTACACAATCATTCCCACAGCAGCATTTAGTGAGTCCCTCGTGGTTTCCCGATAAGATCACATCCCAAATCTTGGTTTCCAGAGCATAATCCGTGAAACGATAGAAACCCTTGAGACCCGTTCAAGCCTGGTTTCCACTGGAATACCTTTCCGTCAATCTGATCGCGTTCGTTTCAAGGTTGCACCGGAAAAGACCAGTATTAGAATTAAATTTCACACAGTTTTTCACAATGAGTAAGTTTAAACTTATTTCATTTGTAACAAAAATCAATGCCTGACTATTGCCTGACCTTGTGCAGTTAAACATAATGTAACATCGCGGAAACGAACAATTTGAAATGAACAAGTGAAGCTTAACCTTGTGGAAATACTGTGGACAATGTAAATAGTACTCATGTGAACTAATGAGTTTAATTAAGGTTGCCTTCGGAAGTATTTCAGCCATACTGTGGATCAAGTTCTAATGTATTTGTAAAACCTGTCATCTGCGGACAGAGTGACAACAAGCAATATATATCACAGATTTTCTAATATTAAAACAGTAAAACTATTGTGCAACGATTCTGTAAAGGAAAACCCTTTTATATGACTTATCAACCTATAGTTCACGGGCACAGCCACTAACAAACTCAGTTCCTAAACATACCTTACCAGTGTATAAAACAACACACGCAGTACACCAAAACGCAACAAATATTTCTATTTAAGCCTTTCTTGTCCTCCCAAAACGTAATGATCATTCTAAGACGACATTGTGTGATACTCGATTCTGATTGGCTGAGAGCTCATCAAAACCGTACTTAAATGGCATTTTAAGACCGCTAATTAAAGTGACCGATTCACCGCGTATGAATACATTGAACTAGTTGACCCTATTGCTTGTAAACAAACATGTCGGACAACGGCGAAGTTTTCATGTTTCATGTTTTTGAAGTAAAAAGCGAAGGGTTTCGAAGAAGAATTTCCTGACCCTAATCCCAGTGAAGAAACTACGAAGCTGGAAAATCTGTCAGCAGCGCAAAAGAGGCAGTATTCAAAACCGGGTCTAGATCTAGCGGGCATGGCGTCGACAACTCACGTCGGCCGACACGTCCTATCCGCTTCCGTCCCGGCCGTAAGTCCCAGTCCTTCCACTTCCACTGTCCACGTATCCCACATAAAACGTGGCATGTCAGGTCTTTTCCAAATTTGGAATAGTAGGGTAGTTATCAACAAATATTATTAAAAATTTCCGTGAGTAAAGTTAGCGGCGACTAAACTTAGCGAGTTCACGGCTTGAATTGGGACGAGTCGATTGTCATACGGTAGTGGAGATCAATAATTCACTTGAGAAAAGTCAAATAATTGTACTTGCGCACGGTAGAAACTGTATTTTTTTTTAATTTATGCATGCTACTTGTTCCAAATACAAGTATACTGGTTCCTGAAAAAAAGCATGTATGTTGTTGAAAATGTCTTATTTTGTTCATTACACAACCAGTCCCTAAACGGGGCGATTCAAAGCGATTTCCAGGAAAAAGGCCCCTTCACGCCTTGTGTTCTCGCTTATCAGTCGTTCTGGAAAGAAGATAAAGCTGTCGCGTTCGGTTTTTAAATTACATTTAGCGGTCTTAAATCAACGATAAAGGACCGCAAAATTGAAAACTGTAGCTTTATCTTCTAATTATGTCTACCTAAAGTTATCATATACAATATATTTGATAATGAAATAGTTGGGGTTTCACAAGGAGTGGCACATTTACAGGAAATAGAACAAAATACGTTCGCAGGAAAATGGTCGAAATTTAGTGTGCTGCCAGTGTGTCTCTATCTGCCAAATATGTGGAAATTACGTACCGCAGTTATGGTAATTACTATATAGTTGGTGAAGAAGATTGCTCTAATAGTAGCAAGAGGGTTTATAAATATACCCTATGCTTTTTTTTATTAGTTATTTCATTATAAATGTGGGATGAAGGCAAAGAGGCGCAGCTCAGGATGGTGAAATAATGTCGCCATAACATTTATCCTCATTTGGGTCTTCACGGTGATTGCCATGTTTTCCATTTTCAAGATTGTTGCATTCTTTGGTTCCTCTTGAACACCCAATTTGCCAAGCATATGAACTTCCGTAGCAGCCAAAAATAACAGGTAAATTGTATTTCTTGTCCAGAAGAAAGTGGCTATCATGATGCCAATGTGTTTAGTGGTTGTTACAAAAATGATCAGGGAATGTTGCTTTGTTACCATCTTTACGCAATATCGTATTTCATGATACAATTGTGTGTATGAAGATTGATATCGGCAGGATATGCTCTGCTTTTTCGCAAATATCTGGTTTGATCATTTATTTTCAAATTGCCTTATCCATTGATATTATTGTTATAGATACTTTGCTTTCTGCACCCTATGGAATCTGTTTTGGCAAACAATCGAGACGGAATTTTATCTGGCATAGACGTCGTATTTAGTGAGAGTAGTACTGATATAGTATCAAGACTTTGTTAAGCTATATAGAGAATCATACATTTTCTTAGCATGAACACAATCACACTTTTACCAACGTAATAAGAAACATTAATAGTTTCGATGCTACTCTAGAGAGGACCAGGACAATTGAGACTACTATCGCACTTGAACACTGCCCTCAGAAAGTAACATTGACAAACTTCGTGCTTAATTCTAAGAAGGAATCACGACAACCCGAGGTGAAATATGGACACTTTGACAGTTCGTTTAATCTTCTAACAAGAAAGTCAAACGGAAAAAAGGACACAACCTCCACAATGAGTTTTAGTGAAATAGATTAATTTCGTGATGCAGCACATTTTTGCTGGCAAAAAAATACCTCCTTAAACACGTTGAGTGGAAAGTGAAGAATACTGGCATTTGTCTTGTCTTACTTGACGTACTTTGCTCTTAAACAACGGAAATCATTGTCATGGAAGGCAAACTTTCTTATGGTTACCAGTTTTGATTTGTAGAACATGTCAGAGAAATGTTTTGAATTTCCGTTAGTGTACACAGAAGCTTCATGACATATTATAGTGACATATGTTACGCACTTACTCTTTCAAAAAGGTACAAGTACTGCTTCCATGTTAAGAAAAAACATCAGCTGTTGAACTACATTTGGTAATCAATTTGTAATGCCGTCAAAACTGTAACGTTTTCCTGCAAATACGATTAAAAAACGTGTTTTCTTTTCCTGTGCTTAAACATTAATGGGTTGGTTGAAAACGCCCTCTTTGCTAAGACCTGGTGTCGAATGAAAAACAATACGCCGTCTTCAAAGGGAATATCCTCATTTGCCTCTGAAGGGAAACACGCATGTCAGCCGTTGATAGGGACTTCGTTGAGTTTAACACCCTTTTGAATAGTATTATATTTTTATTACAACGTGTCAGCTTCAAGTGGGAGGGAGGCAATGCAGATCTTAGACGCGTACCTACTTGATAAAATCCACCAATAGGGATATGGAGTTAACAAGCTTTGATTATCAGATGCGCCTATTACTCAGGGGAGACCACTTCCCCCCATGTATGTTTCGACTTTCACAGCTAAAAGTTGTGTTGTATCAGAACATACAGAGGGGAATTTAAGTTCTAATTTAATCATCATGCCTGTTATTAAATAGTTATTGAACTTTTCTTTTAATATTCATTGTCAGTTTCAGTGAAATACTTCAGTGCGCATCAACCTAGGCAGTAGATCAAATGGCCAAGATTCTATGAAATTTATTGACTGTTTGATGGTCATGTTAAACAGACTGATCAAGTCAATGCTTAACACAGACATGTTGATTTTGAGCAATACAGGATAATTATTTTAATACAACACGACATGTTGCCCCACCTGGGAAACAAATTCACAAAACATTAGGCTCAAATCACATTTTGTTACATCAAACCTTAATCAATGCCATTAATTTGTATCTCCAGAAAGACACATGCTCATCTCATCCATTTCAACAAAAAACTATTCTACTTTTTACTGTAGGTTCTCAATGTAACAGTAAGATGACTAACACGAATGGCTTGGCGTTGTAAGTCATGAAACAGCTTGTGAACTTTCCGTTTCCTTATCCTTATCAAATGTTGGATGTAAAGATATCACACAGGTTCACAATGAATTAAATCAGTACAAACATACTAAGTAGAAATAGTTGTTTTACATGAAAATAAAAATCAATACCATTTCCATATCAATAAGAAATTTCTGCAGTAAGCAGATTTGACTGCACAATTCGGCCGAATTTATGATCATGAACATGTGTTTATGAATCACTGTAAAAGATGACGATAAAAGCAGTTTGTGAAAAGGGGAATGTATGCTACCCATTTATGCTACGGTATGCTACCCGTCACAAACACATGCCAAGGAAGGTGTATTCTTCTTAACAAAACACAGGAACCGGTCTAACTAGGGCTTGTCTTAAGATGTCAAAATTGTCAAATTTGGATTTCACCTACACATGTCTTCTGAAAACCTTTCAAAATCTTCACTCAGGAACCTTGATCAAACAACTTCAGAGGAAGAGTCGGACATTAATACATTTCTTGCAAATAGAATGTTGCCCAATGTCGCTTGTTAATGGCCAGAAGTGATGACATAAATGAGACATAAATGAGAGTCGAACATAATCTCCTCTGATAACGTTCAATCAATTAGTCAAAACTAAAAATATTGGTTTATTTCGATTATGTTCTTGTGTAAAAACCGCACGGAAAAGCCATTTGCTGAACTTTCATATTCTTTTCTCTGCAGTGAGAATGGAAGACGGAGTCTTTGATCCTTTTGGATCTGTGTGAATCGCCTTAAATGAAAGTGATTTCGTGGCAGCACAAGCTATAAAATATTACAAAAATAGATCAAAGAGGTTGATTGACAACTGTGTTCACATTGTGAACAGATCGGCGGTTGGTGATGTCGTTATGCGATGGTAAAACATCCAGGAACACTATAAAGTTGCATTAGAAGCAGGTTATTTACAGCCCGCCGTTATATTGCTGGAATCTTGCTGGATGTGGCGTTAAACAGCAAACACAACCCGTCTAACCCGAGTTGTGGTTCACCAATTATCATATTTCTTTTGACAGAACTAAGCTCAGAAATAGATTGGTGCAACAAGTATGAACTTGTCAACCACAGGTCAGCCCAATCCTTTGATTGTTAAAAGGTCAACGCTACATCATTTCTTATTTAGTACACAACCTGATATATTTTCATTATACAAACGTTGATGGTTTTCCATCACATTTTCAGTTACATACATTACAATAGTCCTGATATGTACTGAGATCCCTTTTATTAAGTTTTTTTCTCGACCTTATAGTTCAATTCTTACATGATACATCGTGTCCCCCGATTATTTACAGACCGCCGCCATATAGTTGTAATATTGCTGAGTGCGGCCTAAAACTAAACTCACTAACTCACTCGTGTCCCCTCAGTCTTAACACAGATGCATCAGTTAACGATCAAACGATTTGAGTCGACTGAAAACCGTTATTTATTCACATGAAGCACTATACAGAATGCAACAACTCAACATTATACATTTACATGTCTTAATATGTTAAATGGCGTGGATTTTTATGAACACAAATTAATACAACTGATATACAGACTCGATGTTTAACATACATTTCATCCATGGACATGAATTATGTTTAAGTGGTTGCATCAGCTGACACTGAATAACAAACATTTAGAAAGGACCTGGGGAAAATYAAACCTCGTGATATTGTTAAAAGGCCATGTATAAATATCCATGCCAGATAAAGGATGAGCTCCTGCCAACCAGACAGCACAGAGGCACCACACCAGGCAATTCATGGCGGCATTGTTAGTCCCAAATGAGCTCTGCTCAATATTAATCCTATAAGAGAGATCAAGATATGTCAGATACATGTATGTTGTTTTTAACGCATCCAGATCTGCTGAGAGGCCGTCATTAAGTAGCCGACCTACCCGTCTCTTGGAGAGAGTAGGTTCAAGGTATCTTGTAGAGGCAGAATGTCAAAGGATATTTTATGTCATCCTACTTAGTATGAAAACCCCAAGATTTGGTAAGAATAACATAACCAACAACCTTCTTAATCAGGATGTGTAAGCAATTATCAAGATGGCAGAGCCGTCTTCTTTAGCTGCTCACATAACAACCATGGGATTTTGTTATTTGCTCAAACGAATGGTCTGAATGATAACACTTCTCTGAGCACGCTCCTTATGCTTTTCTTCAGGCTGTGCTATCGTTATGTAAAATAATTATTCATTGTGTAAGCTCAAAGTGCTAACGTTATTACCTTGTTCAATGGATCGGTGTGCGCTGCAGCCCAAGCTAGGTGAACACATTCTTAACATTACACTGCACGTGTAATCTATCGGGCCTACACAAATGTACAAAATAGAATATGACGCCACGGGGAAGAAAGCCAGGATATCATCATAATGAGAAGGTACGAGGGCTACCTGAAGGCTCTTTAAGGTAAAACTCTGGGTCATTTTAAAAACCGAAATGTCCTGGTCATGCAATATCTTCTATAACAGAATATGTCCTATATCCGCGATAAATATTAATGCAAACATTAAATCTCTATGATTGCAATAATATATACTGATACTAACATTTGAAGCAACACCCAAAATTTGAAGCCACGGAAGCTTTCAGATGCATGTTTGGTACGCAAAATGCACCGTGTCCTTCAAAAATGGTATGTGAATACCTTCTTCACTATCTGGAGGGTACCCGCAGCGATACAACACAGTATACTTATGAAACAAGATCATTTATTCCATTGTAGAAATATAGTGGTAAATTCACCAAAAATGGACATACCAAAAGGTATTCACATTTTGATAACAAAATGTCTCAATCTTGCCAACTTTGTAATGTTTTGTGGAACTATGGAACTTCTTGAAATGGAATCCACTAAATTTGACATTTGAAACAATAACTGGGTCATCACCAGTAGTGTATCCTCCATTAGCCTAAATTACCTCCTGACAGCGTTTCCTCATCGATAGCATAAGTTTACGAAAACAAAGCAGGGGCAGATTGTTCCATGTGTCTAGCACGGTCTGCCTGAGTTTTCGAATGTTGGCCACGGGCTGGTTCCTGGCGGAAATACGCCTACCAATCGCGCACCACACGTGTTCGATCGGATTAAGATCTGGACTTACACTTGGTCATTCGAGGGATTCAATGTTATGCTGCCTCTTAGGGTCGGTAATGAGCCTAGCACGATGAGGGCGTGCTGGTAGATGTGGGCAACATGAGGATTGACATGAAGAAAAGGAAGCAGAGTCTTCTCGATGATGTCATGGACATACTTCTCTGGATTCAGCGTTGACCAGCTCCAGTGACACATTCACTCCCGTCGTATGATGACACTATTGACGGAATTGATTAAAGACCAAAATGGTTCCTGATGTGCCATTCGTAGCAGCTGTCTATCATCCATCAAATCTGTCTTTTTGGGTCGACCTCGGCCACCGGCAACCTTGACTTCACCTGTCTTGCTGATGACGCCTTGACAGACGTTAACGCGTCTTGTAATCTGCCGCAAGGACATGGCACCTTCTCTCATGCCTACAAGTTGCCATTTTGTGGCCCGAGACCACTGGTACTACAGCCATATTACTGAATCATCAACTCACACAGTACTATTCGCGAAACAACGTATTGTGAAATGTGTAGATGCATGCACTTCACCTTCATGCACGAGCAAAACATGTAATGCACGTGCATATTGTTTTCTGAACTGGAGAGACGAACACGTAGGCCACGGAAAACTCAAATTTTACCATCAGTATATTAAAATCAATATTTATAAATAAATCCGCAAAAACGTCATATCCTGCTAATGTAAGTATTAACACAAAGAAAGTGCGTAAAGTGATATAACAGAACCTAAGTACCTCATTTGATCATTTAATCATTTGTCCATAAGTGGCTGTAGCCTGAAATGTGCCCATTTTGAGAAAACATGAAGGGAAAATGGTATTCAAATACCACTGAATCACTTGTAATTCATTCAAACTGATAACAATCATATAACACATATTTCAGCTTTATCACAGTAGACACCAAGGCAAGCAGGAATAACATTGCACGTTGTGCCTTCGGAGCTTGGAAAACCTACGACCTGATCACAAGTCATAAACTTCACATTACCGATAATCGGACAAGACCTGCGTGTCGCGATGAAGACTTTTGGGTTAATGTTGTCTTATCTGGGATGCACAGAAACAGAGACATAAAACACTCCTATGATGGTAATGTAGGAATCCCTCAGTTTCAACTATATTTGCATCTCGCTTGCAGATGAAATTCAGACTTCGATCCATGTTGAACAACTAAACTTTGTAAATTTAATTACGTTCTCCACAGATACATTCCAGGAGATAATGAGAATTAGATAAGGCAGGCAACCAATGTTTATCGTAAGGCGGGACAAACGGAATCAGCTTGGAGAGGGTAGGCGACTTGACTGATTGCATGTGATCGGGCTCCACAGCTAATGATGGGGCCACTGATACATAATGACAAGGACACGTGAAACTGGTCTAGATATTTAATCTAACACCGCTAAAAGGGAGTACACAATACCTCGGTTAAACTCATACTTTAGCATATGCCCGATGTTAGTGCTTCGAGATGTATGTAATTCAATTGTTCAGAAGTGTCTAAATACAAAGGGAAAGAAAATGTATGCTTTGTTTGTTGATATTAAGAAAGCGTTTGATTCAATACAGAGAGAAAAACTTTGGGGGGTAATGCAAAAACATGGTAT
>VKKT01001237.1:29197-40661 GCA_008038995.1 Haliotis laevigata
TTAAAATATGGTACTTGTTGGTCCCTGCCTGGGGCTCGGCATTAATGGGTACAACAAGGACTTGTCGGCTCGGAGTCAGTATAATGTGTCTGAGTGGGGTATTCATGCTCCACTGCGGCATGGTATCTCAGTTGGCTAGCACTATAAAACAGCTTCAGTCTGGGCTAGTACAAGCAACCGCACATACAGATATATACACGCATGCACGTCGTCATATGAGCGAAATATTCTCCAGCACGACGTTAAACCCAATTTCACCTCACCTCACCTCACTTGCACCATGTGAAATCTTTGAAGGGCATTTAGAAGTGGAATACATAAGAAAAGCAAGATTTATGCAGGATGTCAACTTCTTCACTGTGAAACGTCGTGTTATTCACAATAAAGAAGTTGTCATCCATAAACCTTGCTTTTCTTTCGCACCATGTGTTTGTACGTATGATTGCCTGTCTCGAACGCTTGGTGTCAATGCTGTTTGAGGCAATTGAGACAATCATTGATACAAGTACCTTGGAACTTTTATTGATAGCAGGTTGACGTGGAATACCGACACAGATGCCCTGTATAGTAAATGTCAACAACGCCTCCATCTAATGCGTAAGCTACGATCTTTTAATGTTTCCCAATCTGTTATGATGTTGTTTTATACCACTTTTATTCAGAGTTTACTCACTTTTTCTTCTCAGTGCTGGTTCGAGTCTCTTTCCGTCAAAAACAAATCAAAATTGTAAATATAGCTTGTAAAATAGCCGGGGTCGCTTTCGATAATCTTTCACTTCTCTATGAGCGGCAAGTACTTTCAACGTCTGAAAAAATCATTAATGACACAACACATTTTTTTAAATCTAGAGTATAAGCTTTTACCTTCGGGCCGCCGCTATACAGTGCCAATCACCGAGACTAAACCAGCTCGAGCGTCTTTTGTACCTCAAAGTATTGCAATTTTAAACTAATGTTGTTATTCATTTGTTCTTTTGTCACGCTCTCTGAACCAAAACGAATTCCTTTAAAGGTAATAAAGTATGGTCTGTCTGTCTGTTATAATGTACATGTAGTCGAATTGTACAGCCATTCTGATTTTAGCATAGATTTGTGATGATGGAAATTGTATTGGTAAGTTATTTGTAAGTGTTTTGCGGGGTGATAGTGCACGCTTCTCTCCCTCCCATCAGCATCAGTGACTCGGTCGTCTTTGCAGAGGGCATGTATGCATCAGTTCACCCTGCGGAGATCCGGGTTATCTTCAGCAACCCTGTCAGTGGTCAAGCTCACTGACATGGTTGATGCGCGGCATCGTATCCCAGTTGCATATATCAATGCTCATTATGTCGGTCACTGGATTGTCTATTCTAGATTCCATTGTGTACAAACCACCCTCCAAAACCTGGAACAATGCTGAGTGTGGAATTAAACAAAAAACAAAAAACACAAAACATTCGTTCAATACGACTTACATCAAAACTATTTTGACTCCCATGATTTTTATTACCCCTAAATTCTAAAATAACCTGAAATTAAGCAATAAATCTCCCAGTCTGGTAAATCAAGCCTTGTCGGTTACATTCATTGCACATCTCATTCCTGCGAGCAGCCCCGTAAACAGAAAGTAGGTATTTATTCCTACTTTCACTTCAGCACCTATATTTAGCCACTATGTATATGAGCGGTAGGGGAAGTATCTCTGGTTAATTTCTGTGTACTTGCTCATTATCTTTCAACAAATAATATGTGTCATTCCACAAAAGTGTATATATGATGACATTTAACATATCAATTACAAATTACAGAAGGACTTCGAAATTAATTAATATTCGATAAGGACGTCGGAACACCTGTACGCAATACGTAAGATCCGTCTGTGATATATAAGTCAACTGAAAACGTTCAGTATGTAGTACGGCATGATGGTATGGGGCGGTTTTCCTATATGGATTACTGGTAAGGTGCTATTACTACTACCACCGTGTAGATTCGCAAGCATGAAGCTGTCGTCGTTGCCACGACACGCGAGAGCCTCATATACATCTAGGCCGTACTGTTTTAAAATCCTTCACCAAGTGTTTTGCAGTGTATAACAATTGCCTCAAACAGCATCGACACCAAGCGTTCGAGACAGGCGATCCTACGTACATCACGTGATGCATGTCAGTACACATCGTAACATCGTTATTATATTCCCGATGGTATCGTTAAAAATATAATTATATTGGCAATTTCGAAGTGGATTATTTGTCTTGTTGCACTGACTCACATTATGTATAATTTATTAAAAATTAACAATAATACAAAACTACAGTGGGTATTGTTTCCCTACTATTGCTTTTAACAGCAATCAGTAGGTTAATAGCATTTTCCCCCGTTCTGTAGAAATTATTTCATCAGGAGCTCATTATATTTACTCATACTGTTTCCACCATGGCATTTCCCCCATCTTATCGAACTGATACTATGGACTTTTTAATTCTCCTTTTTTACATGTTTTCTTTCTTAACTCAAATTATGTAAAAACATTTCCTTTGACTTTACTGAATGCTTTCACTCTACCTCAGTTGACTCTGATATCTATTTGCAAACTGAGATAATCATTCAAGATTTAAACATGTTTGACCTTATGTTTTCCCTACAACAACCTGATATGTTAAAAGAAATGACACTTTGTGTTTATATACAACAAATATAGGATGGTTTTGATATGCATCTACAGACTGCCTACAACAGAGTGTTTGAATGTATAGATGCCGGTTGACATCAGTCAGTACAGACAGGCAATTGGGACAATTGCAGTCGGGCTACACTCGTATGCAGCGTGTAAGCTAACTATTTGCACTTTTCTATCCAGACATGTTTGCGTTTTCAGCAAATCTGTTAGTATTATCGCATCTCTTCTAATACTCTGTTGTGGAGACGTACATCCTAACCCTGGCCAAGTACTAAATACTTTAAAGATAGAAGACCTAAATGTTTGCAGTCTCAAAGAGAAATTGGATGCTATAGAAGTTGATTTTTAATTCTTTTGATTCATTTGCATAACTGAAACGTGGGTGCATAATACCCGCGTCTCATTTGAGGCGGAATGCTGTTGGTATGAAAATTCCTGGAAATTCGAACTTCATTCTTAAACTTCTTACTGCATTCCGAATGCATTCCAACCTTTCGGGTTAATTCTTGTAACGAGCCCGAATGTTTTGAACAATTTCAAAACTTTCGAGGTACATTCAAAGTGGACAAATATCGAAGTGCGTTCTAAACTGCATTCTAAGAATTCTTACAGCATTTTAATTGCATTGTAATTGTTTTTACTGCATTCTAAGTATTCGAGAAAGAATGGAAAAGGTAAGCCACTTCAGATCCTGTCAAAATGTCCCGGATTCGTCTTGAATGTATCTCTGTTGCTGGTGGAATTCAGGTGGAATATTCGTCAAATGTATCGAAATATTTCTATTGCAGTTGGAATACAGCAAGAATGTACCTCGAATACAGTCAGAACGTCTCGAATGCTCATCAAATATGCCCTGAGGTCATCAGAACACCGCCGAATCGCATAAAAACGTGGCCACCTTTCACAGAAACGCCAGATAGCATTTGGGAGTCGCATTCTTATAAAGCTTGAAAAAATTGTTTATTTTGACATTCTCTCCTTTTGGTTCGCCTTTTGGAGAAATTTTTTTATTATTCTGGCTGATTAATGATTCCTGTCAATTCGAAATAAATGTGAAGGAGGCTTAACGACATTCCGAACGATGATATTATTGTACCGGGATTTCAACTCCGTAAAGATCGAGGGAGTCACGGAGGTGGCGTGGCTATATATGTTAAAGACAATTTGTATGCGGAGCATATGCACCAGCTAGACATTGCTGGATTTGAATCTGTATGGACTCGTGTTAAATGTAAACATCGTACCTACCTCATAAGTACCTTCGCTGACCGGAGCGTTGCGTACTGGAATCTAACTTATTTAGCGTTGCTACAGGCGACTTTACTGAAGATATGTTAAATGAAAGTAAGCGTAAAATTCAATTATTCGAATCATTACACGGACTAACCCAAATTATTTTCAAACCGACTCGAATCACCCGCCAATGCAGTACTTGAATTGATCTCATATTTATATCCTCTATGCAAAATGTGCAGGATCGCAGGTTGTTAGACCCTATTTGCAGTGACCATTGTCCCATATATGTTGATATCAAATGTGTTAGACCCGGGTGTGATACATGTAAACGTAACATGTATGATTATCAACATATGGACGTTAAGGGTATGATTTCTGACATCAATAATCTTGACACTGATAACTTATTCTCAAACAACTACGTGGACGACATAGCAAATAAATTAACGACTATAATAAGAAGTACTTGTGACAAGAATATCACAAATAAAATTGTTACTATTCGACTATCGGATGCACTTTGGATGAATAACGAAATTAGATCGCTAATACGTAAGCGCAATAGACATCATCAGCTCGATGAGAGGAAAAATTCTGTTACCCGTTTGACTCGATTCAGACAAAGTATATATATATATACTTTTCACTATATATATATATATATATATATATAGATAGATAGATAGATAGATAGATATACACAGAGAGAGAGAGGGGGAGAGAGAGAGAGAGAGAGATGCTGGTGGAATTAAGTCAGTAATTACGTGAAGTGAAATAGTAACCTCCCCCGACGATTGTGAATGGTGTCATAAGGGAAGTGTAAATGGTTGTACTGTACAAATTACACACCAGTAGCCTTAACTAATTGTGTATCTAAAATATTTGAGCGATGTATATTCAAACATGTTTTCAATTATCTCAGAGGCAATAACCTCTTATCCAATTTACAATCAGGTTTCATCCCAGGGGACTCTTGCGTGAACCGGTTGACATATCTGTATAATTTCCTTGTCAAGGCAATGAACGAAGGTAAGGAAATACGCTCAGTATTTTGCGATATCAGCAAAGCTTTTGACCGAGTGTGGCGCAAAGGTCTCGTGCATAAGTTAAAATCTTGTGGATCTGATGGTTCACTATTACAATGGTAAGTTATTTAGAATATCGATCCCAGCGTGTAGTCATATATGGTTATAGTTCTAATATTAAACCGGTAACAGCTTGCGTCCTACAGGGTCCTGTTCTAGGACCACTTCAGTTTTTTGGTCTACATAAATGATATTGTTGAAGGCATCGACAGTAATATACGATTATTTGTCGATGATACTTCTGTCTATGTAATAATAGATAACCCTTACGTATCGGCGTTTAGTCTGAATAATGATCTGCTACAAATAGCAAACTGGGGCAAAAAAACTGGAAAATCGATTTCAACCAATCAAAAACTAAAACAGTCTTATTCAGTAGGAAATCAAATTCAAATCCTCATCCAAGCTTGTTTTTCAACGACGTCCGAATTAAAGAAACTTCGAGACATAAACATTTACGTAGGTATAACTCTTCAAAACGATAGTACATATCATATTTATAAACGATATAAGAGAGTCAGCCCCATGATAAACTGCCTTAATTATCGACTAACGAGAAACACCCTGGATCGTAAGTACACGTCGTTTATTCTTCCGATCTTTAACTACTGTAGCCCAGTAATCATATTTATGACAATTGCACCAAAACACAAGCAACAGTATTGGAAAAAAGCACTTATAGACGCGTTACGTACGATATGCGGACCTGTTCGCGGCACCAGTCACGATAAAATCTACGATGAAAAATCCTCTGAAAAAATTGCGAAAGAAGAAGAATTGCAATTTGCAAAGCTAGTCACAAAGCTAGTAATTCTGTTAGTACTAGTAGTATACTGTAGTTGAAGTAGGTCGCTAAATACACACACACACACAGTGTTAGTAACACGTGACACATCTCCATAATGACTGTGATTTATTTTGGAGGAATTTGGAGAAGAAGCCCAGTTGCTGATGTTTTTGTTTTTGGTTGGGTGGGGGGGCATAGCCCCTGATATTGAAAATCACACGTACGAAAGCTCGCAGGTGCCCTTGCAATTACCGCCATATAGATGTTTTAGTGTTTCATGCAATATATGTCATTGTTTTCAAGTTAATTTTACGTCACAATACTAGAGTCTTGACAAGTGCATTGGAAATACCAAATAAGAAATAGAGAATTTGTTGGATTTCTAAGCGAACCAACGCCGGTTTTATTTTTAAAAAATTATGTAGAATATGTAGATGTAGAATTTTGTAGAACGTGGAATGACTAGAAGAAGACATCATTGTTATAGTAAACTGCATATTAGTTCAGTGTGTTAGTCGTTTGTTGTCAGGATCCGCTGATTATGGGTTCGAATCCTAGATTAGCCTTGATTATATGATCCTTTGTTTGTCAGTGCATTCTCTTCCTCAAGACCCGTGAAGATCCCGGGTTAGAATGTGCCTTCAATAACCCATGCTTGTCGTAAGAGGCGACTAACGGAATGAGGTGGTCAGGCTCGCTAACTTGGTTGACACTAGCCGAGAGCCGCGATGCGGTCCTATACAGTCAAGACATGACCCTGCTAGGTTAACACATGTCATCGGTTCCCAATTGCGCAGATCGATGCTCACGCTGTCGAGCACTGGATTGTCTGGTCCAGACTCGAACAGACCGCCGCCATATAGCTGGAATATTGCTCAGTGCGGCGTAAAACTAAACTCACTCACTCACTCTTCCTCAAACTATCCTCTCGGCACATTAACTGAATTCTGGCGTAGGCTCCTAACACTCTCATTTGCGAAATATATTTACCTATGCTTGAAAGCCATAGTCTTTCTCTTCAATTGTGTGAAAATGTTCTTACAGTAAATATATTTACAAATTAAAGTGAAGTTAAACTCAATTTAACTGACAACTGACAAACAATGAAATATGTCTCAGCAAATGGAATCCGTCCGATTATCAATATCCAGTTCACGCGCTGTTCACTGTTGTCCGGTTCCTCCGGATTATTATCCCACTTCCTGCCTGATGCAAACTTGCGTTATCAAGGTAAACAACGTCAAATAAGTACATTAGTCGTCCGCTCAGTCGTAATATATTCAAGGCGATTAACAGTGTTTCAGATTCCTTCCTTTTTCGAACTGAGTGTCTGGAGGTCACTCTACACGGTAAGTTAAAACATGATGACATGCTGTTGTGTCATTACGCTAGTCCAGTTTTCGATCACTATCAAACAGCTGGCGGCCTTATCGAAAATCAAATTGAAGGTCGATAGCTACCATTATGGCAGGTGCACTGCGGTCATTTGTAAGGTATTCGGTTAGGTGTGGCTGTATGGTAATCAGATAAGCAAGTAAATTACAGCGTCTGTGTTCTCAACAAGATCCTTAAACTCTATTGCTACCCTAATTGGCCAATTTCATCTAAGGTGTAAAAAGAATGGGAATGAATTCGCACGTATGCCCCTTTAAATTTCATTATAATCATATCACCTGAATATATATTCCTCATCTGATAACGATGGAGTTTTAACATGGTTCTTTAATTGTATCTGAATATACTGAAAGACATATAAACTTCTAAAAATGCCACTCAAAGATATTTTTCCTCATCGTTAAAATGTATGGGGGATACGGGGGGAAGTCTTAACAAAACGTGGAATAGATTTGTATAGATACGGTTTGGATAAGGTATCACGATATAAGCTGCGCTGTTTTGTGTTTATTCTGCAATAACGCTAGTCACTTATCAACATAAGCATGGTAAGAGGCCTAATTTCTATATCTATGTAATTTGTGTGTAACCTAAACCATTTCACAGGTATATGTTTAGCTCAGTAAAACTTGTCCGTAACCCTTTAGTGTTTATGATCCATAAGCCCAGGTTAAGAGTATTTAAGTATCATGTACAACATATAAGAGTAAGACTTCCGCCTGTATCCCAGCTAAATTTTAACGATGAGGAAATCTAATATATTCAAGTAATATGATTTGGTTTAAGGGGGGGATACGAGCAGAAGTCTTTCCGTTATATCCTGAAAGTGTTATGGTGCTGCAGTTTTCAGTGTTTTGTTATTAGTCACACCTTTGAAACTAAAACCGGTATATCATGAATTGATTAAAATGATTACTTGGGAACACAACCCATTACATGTTCAAGATTCATTATGTTCAATGCTATATGACCCATATTGCAATAAAAATCTGTAAATGTAACACATATGAGGTTACATGTCACCTCTAATGTGAATTTCAAAAAATAAATATGTAGCAAAAGGTCTTTAAATGTACACAGTTGGTATGGTAGGATATTATTTACTAACAAATCACTGAATTTAAATCCTATATTTTCTTATGAAGGAGTGTTGCGTATGACATTATTTTCATCTTCAAAAACATTACATGTTCTATACATAAATTACATGAGGATTTGATCAAGTTATATTCCCCTGGGAATATTCCAAATGTGTTATACTAACTGCAAAAAAAGAATGAAAGGTTCTTTACTGTTATGGAATACTTATTTCAGTTAAAGAGGACTTACATTCTTAAAAAATGCTGTAGAGTTGATGAACTGTTTAATCACTATTGAAAAAGTGCTAATATTGTCTTTAATTATACCTAACATGCACAGACTAGCTTTTCTTGAAACGTTCATAGCCCTACAACTTCTTAAGCCCATTCTTAACACATTGGCTACGATCAAAGTTAAAAGTTCTTAGAACTACGAACGTTTCGAGAATAAGGCCCCAGGTGAATGTAACTTCGTAATGCGTTTTTGGATGCATGTTTAAGGGGGGATACTCTTGAGTATATCAATCTGAGGGAATGCCCTATATCATTCACATTTTCAAGTCTATATAATCCATATTACATAACATGCCTGTGTTTAATCACTGAATATGATTAATATGCTTGATTTTGTCCTGTTTCCAGAAATGGCGGATGCAATAGATGGTGCCCCTGAATCAAGAGCTGAAGCTAAAGGTCAAGCTCCTGAAGGCTCCAAGAAAAAGAACAAATCAAAAAACAAAAAGTCAGGTGGAGATGGAGGTTCCAAAAAACCTCCGAAAGAGGAAGTAGTGAAAAAACAAGATGGTCCTAATCAAGGAACCTCAAAAGATGACACTGCAAAAGAAGAGGGACATGATGTTCCACAGAAAAGCAAAGCAGAACTTAAAGCAGAACGTAGAGCTAAACAGGTAAAAAATGACATCATTTATGACTTTGTGAAATGGAAAAAAGGGAAATCTGTCTTTATTTAGTGAATACTCTCGGCATGGGCAACTAAAATTTGCTTTTTGATGCAACTAGATTTCACTTTGCAACTCACTCTTTCACCACCAGCAAGAAATTCTGAATTAAACAAACGCTCTATGTTGAAATAAAAGTGTCGAGAATATTATTTTTACAACACACCTGTATACAATGAATAAGAAATTTGAAAGATGAGCTAATTGACCTATTCTCATAGTGAGACTATCTTCCAGGGATGGCACTTTTCCGCTGATCTGCAGATTTCTGCCGATATTATTTCAAATTGATCAATTTAAACCCCCCTTTCGATGACACAATGTTAAGTTTTCAGCTTAAAATAGATTTCTTGTTGCCATCCCTGATCTTTTAATCCAGGTGACAAATGCTTTTTTAATCTTTGTCCACATTGTCGCACAATATTAACTGTATGTTTTTATCACCTGTTTAAAGTCAGTATTTTCAAGCTTCAGTTCTAACATTTTCTACAATTTTCTTAGGAGGCACAGAGAGCCGCCAAGGCCACGAAAAAGGTTGAGGGTGCAGGTGAGACAGTATTTGTATGATCCTGATGAAAGGTCAGTTAGAAGTTATTGTGATACACGCAACAACATGCAATGGAAACCACTGCCCTGATGAAAACTCTGTTGAACTCTTCATATGTTACCACGTCTACTAATTTGATAATACAAGGTGAGGTGAGGTGAAATGGGGTTAAACGTCGCACTTACAAATATTTTGCTCACATTACGATGTGCATGAGTGTGTATGTGTGGCTGCTTGTACTTGCCCAGACTTAAACTGGTTTTATAGTGCTAGATCTCAGGTACAATGCCGCAAATAAGCATGAATACCCCACTCAGGCACATTATGCTGACTCCGAGCCGACCAGTCCTTGTTGTACCCATAAATGCCGAGCGCCAGTCAGGGACCAACAAGTACCATATTTTAATGTCTTTTGGTACAAGGCAGCCTGGGATTGAACCCGCGACCTTCAACTCTCTGGGCGGATGCTCTAACCATTACACTACAGAGACGGTCTTTGATAATGCGATTTCTTCCTTAATATATATGTGTAATATGCCAGTCTGTGAAACAAGCTTCATATGGACTAATTCTTCCACTCTAGAGGGGGTTACTATTTAGCCATAGACTGTCTGCTACAAAGACAAACACACCTTGTTTATCAGCTGGTGTAATGTATATATCTATAGTGTTAAATATTTCCAGTAGAGACACTCCACTTGTTTTTTCAGATGTTCCTGAAGTTGAAATAATATCTAAGCAATAAAATTACTGACCAACTTTTGGAATCAAGTGGTTATATCTTACTGTATACCATTTAATGCTGTCAAATTACATGAAAATGGAACATAAGTCCAGTAACAAAACGACAGCAATCCAATCCACCTAAGATCCGTGATGGAGTTGTGTATATTTTATATTATGCTGTCAAAGGAAAGTCAGACCTATGCCTTTGGCAGAATTTGATGCAAATGTACGCTACACAACACCACCATCTAACAACCATATTGTCAGTATTCTGTGGCTTGACCAGATAATCGTAGTAAAATACTGAAAGTAATTTTGGTAATTTGCCAATTATGAGAGTCTAAAACGTAAGCTTCAGACTTCAATGCTTTGGACACATAGTTATCCCTTATATGTACTGAGATACATAACAAGATTTGAACATCACTGTGATGAAGGGGTCTACTTTCGGTCAAATTGTATGAGTTTGTTTGGATAAGTACCACTGGTTCCATCAGCCTGTGACCATATTTGACCAAACTACGAATATTTCCAGATTAACACCCACCCCACCTTCTCAAACTGCTAGTTTTCTAATTTGTTCCCTTGGTCTCACAGCAGGTCAGCAGAAGAAGGAGACGGTGCGAGTCCCGGACCATGTAAAGGCTGACGTTCCAGAAACACAGAAAAAGTTAGCTAAGAAACTAGAGAAGCAGCAAGTACCACAGAGAGCTAATGTCCAGCGCAAGGTCCGGCTCTTCAACCATCTGTACCAATATGAAAGAGAGGTCCCTCCGACGCACTCCTTACAGTCAGTGCATATGTGTTGTTATAATTAGCTCTGATGCACTCCTTATGGTCAATACACTTACCTGTTGTCATAATTCCCTCCGATACACTCCTTACAGTCAGTTCATATGTGTTGTTATAATTCGCACTGATACACTCCTTACAGTCAGTACACTTCCCTGTTGTCATAATTCGCTCTGATACACTCCTTACGGTCAATACA
>VKKT01001237.1:87570-97914 GCA_008038995.1 Haliotis laevigata
AAGAGTAGCAATGTTGTGGTGCATATATGAAACGAAACACAAGATTACTGATACTCCATTCATTTCCATTCAGTACTCTTAATGCACTCTTATTGTTTTCCAGTACTCCTATATTGAAAACATAAGGAGTACGTACTCCTGATCATGAAAAATTATCTGAAGCCCTGTGGTTTGATCCCCTGTCTGGGTCATACCAAAAGATGTTACATGCCTGGTAATTGGCATTAAGAGGATAGAACATAGTGGGCACACAGTTAGTGAGTGAGTTGTGTTTTACAACGCTTTTAGCAATATTCTTGCAATTCCACCTGAAATGGGCTTCACACATTGTATGCATGTGGGGAAACAAACCTGGGCCTTTGTTGTGACAAGCAAACACTTTAACCACTAGGCTACCCCACTGCCCTTGGTACAGTGAGTCTGAGTAGGGTATCTATGTTAATACTGCAGTGTGGTATCTAACGAGCACTTTCAAACAGGCATGAGTCCTCATTGCACAAGCAACCACACAAATGCATGCATATTACTATTAAAGTGCAATAATCCTGAAGGCAAGGCTAAACCCCATTTTACATCGGTCATATAATTTCATAAAGGCCTACTTGGCCTGATCAGAAACAATAGCCGCAACTGTTGTAACATTTCCAAAACAAATTATACCAAGCTGTAACTTGGTAGGCAAGTGTGTGCTCCAATTGTGCAGACTCCATTCTTGTCTTGTCAATTAAGAGCCAGAAATTAGTGTATGAGGACCCACTGAAACCACTCCACAAAATTACACGTTTCTGTTTGATTTCCAGGATAAACTATCGAAGAGTTCTTCCAAGGCTGACAATGGTCTAACAGAAAACACAGCGTTTGAAGGGATAGGAGATGATGACTTATGATCACAGCCAGTGAAGAAACAGACTATTCCAGCCATACTCAGTTGTACTCAAGCATCCCTTCAGTCATTCACTATAGGGCAGAAGAGGTTGACACAGATCAGGAAGCAACTCACACACAGAGTGGTTACACGAGAAGTTGTATGTCCTTGCTTTCAAGCTGGGAAATGTATATTTAACCTGCTTTTCCCTGATATGTTAACAGTACATCATAATAATAGGTGAAACTCAATAAGGAAAATATTACAGCCTTTATCTAGGAGATTAGAGACTTTACCAGGTGTTATTCTAAATCAGCTTTCACGATACTGAACCATGCTTACTGAAATCTGAATGAGAGTAAATTTAAGTTGAAAAATGCAAATTTTAAAAATATTTTTAAAAAACGATTTGCATAATTTTAATTCAGTTAATTGGTTGCAGAACAGTCTTTCAACTTAATACGATTTACTCATCAAATTGATCAATATAATGGCATCTTGTATTGCATGATGTACAGATGTTGTGTTGTAGCGATACAGTGATGAATTGTGACTCCCCGTCTAGTATGTGGAAATATTGACGACAGTTGTAAATGTGGCTTGCTAGTCACACAGAATGTGATGGAAGATTTCAAGTATGTGCACAGTGTACCTGTGTATCACTCAAGTCTCCAGTCTTATTAACCCAGATTCAGGATGCATCTTTCTTGGATGACATTGTGGTACCATTGTCACGATAGAGGACACTTTGTTCCTACAGTCCCTTTAGAAGATGCCACAAATTCCTATTGATTATCATTTGTATGTTTTGAATGGCTTAACATGGTGCTATGTTACTGGGTCCCTAATCGAGGTTATCATTAAAGAAAGGTTGAAATACAGACATGTAAGTTAAATTCTCTGGTTCATCAACATGTTGGAGTATTTTACACCCAGAACTAGGAGTGTGGCAATTTTGATGAAATGTCATTACTATCTGGCTAAGAATATTCATTTGCTAGTTTCATTTCATCGCGTATCATTTTCTTAACGATAGTGCCTACTGTAGAGCTGCTTCCCATCAGGAAACTGTAATCTGTATTAGTAGTACCTATATCACTTGTTTTATAATGCAATAGTTACATACCTTATAAGGTTATTTTAGTCAGTTGAATAAGTAAATGTAATCAGAATAATTTCTTGATAGGTAATACTAAGCTCCATGTATCCAGTGGTATATAATACAGCAGACATTTTCTAATACCTACTTGTCACCATCCTCTACATGTTCTGGACCAGCATTTCGGTAAACCTGGAACCCCTGATCCATCCCTATGGTTCTTGCAATCACAGATTACCTGCCCTGACTTTCATTGACATTTTACCTACCAGACATTGATGTAAAATAAGGGGAAAAGTAAGGTTGGTAACTCATAAAACCTACAAAACCAATATTGAACTTCTAGCAATCGATGTTGCTGTGTGTTGATATAAGAAGCCCCAAATTGATGCTGGTTTGAAACTCTCATTGGGATAGGTTTCTCAGACCAGGCCCCAATTTCTCAGGGCCTGGTAGTATAGCCAACCAAATGAGCAAGTGGAATTTAAGGGCAGTCGATTTGAAAACCATGGGAGTGGATCCAATGCCAGTTCACCAAAATCCGAGGCCTGGAGATATAGGGGACAATTTAAGAAGCAGACTGTCATCCCTTATCTCACAGTTGGACTTGATTTCACCTGTCCCTTTGAATGAATTATGGTTATATAACTGTGTATTTTGTCCGATTTATTTTTCAGGTTTAAAGATATTCATGTGTTTACCTTGTGTTACCATGGTTACCTGTTTGTATATTGGCATGTATCTGCTACAATTAGTCAGATTCATATACATGATTTTGGTGATCACTACATAAACTGGCACTAGAACCTAATCGCATCTGTATATGTAATTATTTTTGTTCACTTTTTATGTTTATTTTGTAACATTAATATCGATTACTCTATTTTGAATGGCTCTTTCAAGAATTGTTAATGTTGTGTGTATACTGAATTGTAGTTTTTGCCTTTTGCTGCGACAAGATGTTATAGAAATATCCAACAACAGGAGACGGAGATATGAACATTTGATACATCAGTATGTCGTATGACCAGGGCTTCAAAATCCACTCATCCACTTGTTGTGATGTCAAGGGTGAGAAAGAAATGAAAATATACTTGTCCTTCTGGCCAAGTCAGTATTTCAATGCAAAATAGGAAACATTCACTTCAAGTGTTGCCAGTTGAGCAAGTTTGAATTGATAGAAATTAACACATATGAATTTTGTCATACATGTCCCCAACTCAATAATTAAAAACAACCAAGAACATGAAACTTTAGTTGAGGGCAGGTAAAACTATTGCAGGATGACTACAGAATGGTATGATCTTACCCTCCAGCATTAGTTATGTTCAGGACATTTTTCCAGCCTTGATGTCCGTAATCATGATCAGTGTTAATGGACAAATGTCCATATTGATATTTGTTTTGAATAACTTGATTTACTTCTTTGAGATTATCAAGAAATGCTGTTTTGCGCTGAATCCGAATTCTTGGTAAAAAACCTGTACTTATTTCATTTGAGAGGAAGCCTTTTTATACATTTAAGTCATTTTATGAAATGCCTCGTCATTGACTCTCAGTGATTGACTCTTTTTGCATGGTATAATTTTAAACCCACATTTGTCCTTCGGCCATCAAGAGATGAGAAGATTGAGTCATCCATTTAATGTTGTTACTAGCAAACAAGGATAAGTTGGACCGGCGCAGAGAATGTGTTTCCGAGAAGTAGGCGGTGCACGGCAATGAGCAAAGACAATTGGTTTGTGAAAGGTAGAGCAGATGTAGGCTCGTGCACGACTATGAAATTGATTCCGTGCGTAGCTGCACAAGCCTTGCTCATAAGACTCTCACGTCGGTGTAGCAACATAGGCGGATCCAGAGGGGGGGTGCAGGGGTGTGCACCCCCCCTTTGGTCCTGAAAGTTTATTAACTGACCATTGAAACTTGGGTGAAAATGAAGTGTGCACCCTCCCTTTNCTCAATAGTGTGCACCCACCCCACCCCCTTTCTCAAAAAGCTGCATCCTCCCCTGAGCAAGTCGCGCTACACTTGATCACGGACAACCTGGGGCCCCTTCGCTAACAATGGCAAGTGTCAGCGGCCAGCACTCATACATGCTAATTCAATTGTCAGGTCAGTGCTCCACTTATCCTTGTTTGCCAGTAGAGGGGCCTGGGGGCAATTTTAGAAAATGGTTTGTTCATGAAAATACTGGAAAAGAATAATTTGGCCACAGTTTTACCCCAGAGAAATTGTACGCCATACATGCTAGATTTCCGGAATATAAAAGAGTAATAAATGACTTGAAGCAGTAACAGAATTCTGTCTCTGATAAAAATCATAGTCCTCTTTTGATAAAAATATAGTATTCTATTATGATGTATAGATTTGACCTTTTTTAAAAATTCAGGCATGACAATGCATTTTGTAAAAAGTTCCATTTCATTGCATGCTTTAGCAATGTGTATATTAGGAGTCAAAAGTGATCATACTGAAGAAACTTGCACATTTTTGAATGTGCACAGGCCAAATTTGTACATGCCACCAAAAATTATTCTTTTGAAAATTTTGACATTTGTATATTTCTCCCTTGTGTAAATATCAGACATATGCTGTGGAACATCCAAGTGCTGAGTTAACAGACAATAACAATATGCCAGATATATTGGTTCATCTGTTAAGGTTGACTGTATATACTATGTCCATCCAGATGCTGATATATATATTAAAATCTATGCTACAGAAATATTATTGTCTTTCCTGCCTGTATTTAGTGAGTGTATTTTTACACATTTTGGATATTTTGTCTAAATTTTGAAAGCAATAATATTGCTTAAATAGTTGTAGGACAGTTATGTTCTTGGTCCTCATTTGAGAGGGTTTGGTTTCTCCAATAATGAATGTACTCATATGTACCTAAAGCATTGTTGAGTGATTGCCTTCAAGTATTTGTTGAAATATACTACCCATCAAAAGATGAGACTCTCCTAAAGCACTCACTATATGTAATGTATATATGGCTACATCGAAGATGAATTTCTCCACAAACTTGGGGGAACCAACTGCAAACCTTATGCAGATGAATTGCACGAGGATCATGCATCAAATTGCTGAAAAGCATGTGCAAATATCATGCATGTGAACAGGTGCGTTTCAGTGTAAAATTTTGTTAAGAATTCGCCAGTTTTGACCATTTATTGGACTCCTGTCAATAATCTTTTCAACATTACGAATTTGTTTTGCAATAAATCAGTTCATGTGTAAACAGCACCTTTAAACAGTATGGAATATTTAGCAAAATCTAGTTTAGAACAATTGACTGTAGTAAGTAGCTACATTTACACTAGTGAGTCTAAACTTTTGGTGTGTAGTATATCTTGAGTATCTAACTGTAACCTCTATATATTTCTGTGTTTATGTTTTGCTCTTTGTGATGAAAAGTGAATTTTTCTGCTAGCACTTAATTTCTTATAAATATGTAATAATACCAAATAAAAGAAAGAAGTTGTTCACAACATTGATTATTGAAAAGATCCATGTAGGATTTTATATTCAAAACTTGTGATGTTTCTAGCTTTCTCTATGTTTCTAATTTTCAGTGAAAATGAAAACTTTGTGAATTCCCTAACACTAAGTTTAAATTATTACCTGTATGATACTATTGTGTATAAACTTTATACATACTTGACACTAAATAGCTGTAATTGTTTAAAAATGTGACCTCCTGTGTGTGATATGTTTACGTATTTAATCTTTAAATATTTACCTTGTTTTCAAAAACAATATTTTGCTATGACCAACGACTAGTCACTATAATGTGTATTATTGCATGTGTTTTTGTCCATGTTGTTAAGAGGAGAAAGTTTTGTGATGTTCATTGTTTTACAATGGATTGTTGACTCCTGTTGCAGCATATCAGAAGGTAGTAGGACACTTAATCAAAATATATATGGCACTAAATCCACCTACAATATGGTTGCTTGTTCATATAACCACTAATCCCCACCATCTGTATCCACTTAGTAAGTTGATCGATGCTTATACTGTTGATCACTGGATTGTCTGGTCCAGACTCGAATATTTACAGACYGCCACMATATAGCTGAAATATTGCTGARTGCAGCGTTAAACAACAAACACAAAAACATGCCAGGCTGTATTGGTTAATATATATGAGTTTGTGTCACCTCAGCCATCCTAAGTGAATAGATAATGCGTTTATTTCGGCATATATTAGTTCAGGACGAAAGCAAAAAACTTTCAAATTCAAGGTCTTGTTGAGAGAAACAATCCATAGTGAGTAATTCCTTGTTTCAACATTTTATGATTCCACCAAATGTTCCATCATGGCTGTGGTTGCCTTGACAACATGAAACATCAATAACCGTAATATTGGATATATACAGTAATTGTTTACACAGGACATCCATACTTGGCTTAAATATCTGTTGTACTTTGATGTATCATATTTTCACATCCTAAAAGGGAACTATTACTCATAATGAATTTTTTTACCGTTATATGTCATAGAATTACTCCAAGTGTGTTCTTAAATCAGTATCTCCTAGTTTATATGCCATGCCCTAGGTTCCCCCAGAACTCCTAAACAGCTTCTTTAACAGTGTTGACAATCTGTCACATCATGTAGGTAACTTCATTAAAGGAGATGAAGAGACATTCGCCATACTGGCAAAATATTATGTCAAACCTTAAATTAGCATACAAGTCAAGGTTGTGGGCTATCCTGAAGTTTCAGCTTGCAAAGAGAAGACATATTCCTGTCATGGTTAAATACTCCAAGGAATTTGTTGGAGAAAGTCAGTGATGAACATTTATGGAAAAGACTTCTTGGTAGAATTGTTTCTGGATTTTCTTGGTGGTGCATTTGACAATGTGTTCTTTTGGCATATGTTGGTGGGAAGAGTGCATTGGAACTGGCTCTTGGTATTCTGATGTAAGGCAATATTGTCAACTACAGATTCATGTTGTCTATGTGAAAACTTTATAAACTTGGAAACAACTTCCAGTAGTATCATTCACTTTGGACTTACCATAATCTGTCATTTCCCCCAAGCGTGACAATTTGTTTTCCCAATAANNNGACAATTTGTTTTCCCAATAACGGAACAGTGTGCTTTCCCGATAACGCGACAATTTGTTTTCCCAATAATCGGACAAATATTTTTCAATAACGGGACAATTTGCTTCCCTCCAACAACGAAGCAGGCTGGAGGTGGTCACATGTTCTCGTTTGAACTTACGAGAACTACTTCCATTCCCGTTACCATTTGCCGTGAATAGTGTGCTGCAGTTTTCATACAGCTCTTTTATCGCTGGTAGTTTCTCATTTTGCGAAATAATTGCCATAATGTTAATGAAACTGAAGATACAAGTGTTTGTGTAGGTGCTATAGTTTAACTCACACTGTCAAGGTCACTAAGACCTGCATCAGGTTGAGAAGGTATGATGATATTTAACTCAATGTACCTAGCTTTACGAATTATTGTTAAAACTGAAATATTTATTAAAGCGTCTTTTTATGTTTCAATGAGAACCTTCTTCATTTTCCTGCAAGGAGCCTCTGTTTTCACAGATGTGTTATGTAGACTTATATATATACTGACAACGTTAGAAACGCACCACCCATATAATACGAAATATCCCCGTCAGACTGAAATGTACCCATGATATCTGAGCATCGTCGGTGCATTTTAGTGTGGTGCGTTTCTAATGTTGTTCGACCCATGAAGATCCGGGGTAGAACAGGTCTTCAGCAACCCATGCTTGCCACAAAAGGCGACTGTGGTTGTGATAAGAGCGACTAACGTGATCGGGTGGTCAGGCTCGCTGACACATGTCATCGGTTCCCAATTACGCAGATCGATGCTCATGCTGTTGATCACTTGATTGTCTGGTCCAGACTCGATTGTATACAGATCGCCGCCATTTGCTGGAATATTGCTTAGTGCGGCGTAAAACTAAACTCACTCACTCACTCACTCTAATGTTGTTCAGTATATATATCGTACTGACATTCGCAGGATTGATTCAAAAAGAGACAAAATCAAACAGGAACTGTTTCTCAGCTCTTAACTTCTCTCACTGGACAATTCCCCAGAAACTAGTTTATCACCATTATACCTATAAGACTAGGCTATGCATTGGTTAAAATGGTTTGACCCAACGAACGTTCGACTCCTGTTTGTATTCATACGGATTTGTGACCTACACTGTTGGTGATTTTGATATAGACTCATGTAAGGTGATACAAATCTGTGCCCAGTTTAACATTCATACTCCATGTCAAATGAATATCAGAGCTTCATATTACATTGCTAATATAATTCTGTTATCCCATATAAGCTTCTATGTTGCAATACGTTTGAGGTGTTACTATTGTTGATATAACTTACGCCATTTTGTAAATATATCCTATTGTATTTGTTATTGATACAGACGCTATGTTTGTGTCAATAAAACGTTCTTCAGCTTCTGATAACATGCCACATGTAGGATCGTAAAATTACTATTTCTTTAAAAACTAATATAGTATATTTCACATGAGAGCTATTTCATTTAAGTAACGAAACGACTGGTCTGTTTTGTGAGAAGATGGCGAAAAAAGAGTTTTATGTAATTTTCAGGCAAAGGTAACTGTGTTGTGTCATTAGCTATGATGTTTTTGGAAAGGTTGTGTGGCTCTGATTTAGTAGGTGAGGTAAATCCATGGAAGCAGTGTTCACATGTGAGATGTCCGGGTTTGATGGGCTGCGCTGACCCTTTTAAACCCGTTCTCAGTGCACTGCTGTGATGTTGCAGGATACTGCTGCAATTTAAACTTACTGAAAGGAAGCTATCAAGCAGTGACTAAAGGCAAGAAGATCCAAAGTATCACGTGGCCTGAAAATATTAGAGTTTACGTGTTGCACACAACTTCAACTGCTGACTGTTCATGAAAATCTTGCCAAAGGATTTAGAAACCCCTGTGACATCTCGTTTTAGAATTATTCAGAGCTTGAATTGCGCGGCCAGTGGCTACCTGTCACACTCATTCACAGCACTGACAAGGTGGTACCACATTCAGAGTTACTAATTGTGGCGTGCTAGTCGAACATGAAGTTATTGTTAACGTTTACTGTTACGTTGGCACTTATATTTTAGATATTTAGCCAAAATGCTGTTTCTTTAACATTTTAGGTGTTGAAGTGATCATTCTGTTTTGTCCGTGTAGGATTAATTAGTCTTCTTGATAATTTGTACATACTACCAAGCCCAGAATGATATTATGCAAGTAGGGCAGGGCTCCGCACTGTTAAACAGTACACTGTATTTGCATGTTACAGCAAATAATCCACACCAAGAACAAAATATTTTGCGTCATTGTGATGTTGCAAATGACTACGCAAAACGAAAAATAAATTACATATTTTGAAATCTCGTATTCCTGTTATTTGAGTGAGTGAGTGAGTTTAATTTTACGCCGCACTCAGCAATATTTCAGCTATATGGCGGCTCCTGTTCTATGAGGTAAAGGTGATTATGAGGTCTGTGAGAAATCTGATGAATGATTGCTGCCATAATGAGTGAGTGAGTGAATTGTGGTGGCGCGTGGTCCTGTGCATGGAGCTCTGGTTACAAATCAGTTGAAGTTAAACCAGGGCGGTGAATCATTGGATGGGTGTCCGTGTTTGGCAGCTTGACTCCTGAGACTTTCTAGGACAACAGTCCTGCCCCACAACGAAACACATGTGATACATGTGGTTTCACCTTAGGGAAGTGAGTTTGTTCAAAATTGCCTCTGTTCACCCAGCAGAGAAACGGGTACCCGGTGGGATAAGCCATGTGATTATAACATTGCCCCACAAGCAGTTTGGGTTATCCGGGATAATAATAATCAAGTTGTAACAAATTCGTAGGGCTTTGAGCATTCACTAGCGTTCAACAAATACACTGTATTATTAGTTTTGAATTCAGTTTTACCCCGCTTTTGGCGATATTCCAACAATATCACCAGGGATGGGCTTCACACATTGTACCCATGTAGGGAATCGAACCCATGTCTTCGGGGTGACGAGCGGACGCTTTAACCACTCGGCTACCCCAACGCCCTACAACTCCCCGCACGATATCTAACGACGTTAAAAGATGGTACTTGGTGTTGCCTTGGTACTCAGTTTTAAATCATGAGTCAGTGTGGCGTGACGGGGGTAGCCATCATGTTAAACCTCGGCATGATATGTCGGTTTGGTACTGTCAAACTGACATTATTAGTACACGTTAAGACCCACGTCACGTGTCCAGCTAAGACATGAATACATTGGTGGGGTTTTCAACTTTGCGGTCTAGACGAGAAGACTTTAGGTGGGCCCGATGACTTGCGCGTCATTGTACCTCTACTGCA
>VKKT01001237.1:254572-269316 GCA_008038995.1 Haliotis laevigata
AAAGTGAAGCCCCCCAGCATGTCATGCACAAAGCAATGCCTCCCCCACCCACCCCAATATTTTTAAAGCCTAATTTTCAATTATTCATATGTACAAAATTGCTACTACAATTTTGTCCATATAAATAATTGAAAATTAGGCTTTAAAAATATGTGTACAAATTGATGACCCCTCCCACACACACACCTCCAAAGAACAAAATGGGTGAACCCCACCCCCCCTTAAAATCATCACCCCGAGCCATAAATTATGAACGGTCCCTAATGAAGATGTACGCATTTTAAGAAAACCCTTTGTATCTTGTAATTAAAATATTATGTATGCAGACTTTGTCTCGTCGCTGTATAACTGAATCAATGCCGATGCGACGTAAATCTTCCACTCTCATGACAGCTGAATGATCCCACTATTTTGCCAAGAAGAGAGTTATCTCATGACTGTTCGTTTCTCGTCGAAGATGGCGCTCACGTGAGGTACATGTACACATGCGCGAGAATTCTTACACTTCCGTTCGATGGATGTACTGATTTAGAAACGATACATGAGATATTTACTCACTGGAGTGTGATTTAAGCTAACTACTGTGTATGCGTTGTTGCCACATATTGTAAGATTCTTCCAAAATGGCTAGCGTGTCGTATCATATCGCAAATCTTCTTGAGAAGGTGAGAACGCCAAACTTGCCGGTCATCATGGTCGCTGCCATTTTTTCCGAAGGCTGTCTCGTTATTTATACGTTTGTCATGAACACTTACCACGAAATCATACCGAGCATGTTTGTGCCATTACCTGGCCTGAAACCTGTGTTTCCTTTTATTGCTATTTCATACGTTTCTAATGGTACAGCGAGTGTAACATCTGAACCGAACAAACATGTGACATGTCCAGGCTAAGCAGAAAAAAAAGTTTAAATACATACTCATTTCGAAGTCTTGAATGTGTTTTTTTCTATCTGTCACACTTTCATATCATGAAAGAGCTCAAACTGCTCTGTGACTGGGTTATAGTGCACATTGCAATAATTAACAATAGTCTGGTTGGCTGACTTGCTTGACACATGTCATTGTGTCCCAATTTGTGTAGATAAGTGCTCATGCTGTTGATCACTGGATTGTTAAACGCAGATGTTTAATGATAGACAGATTTATTACAATCTGAATAGAACCACATGAACAATTACACTGATATGCTTCATGCTGAATAACACTGACTAGTGTTTCTGGTACTCAAAATTCCAAATCAAAATGAAACAACAATTTCTTGCAATAGCAACTTGATCATGCGAACTGTAACAGTAAGAATATACGAATATTATTGTTACTTGATCGAAAACTTTACGAAAATTATTTTGACTTTTTCTGCATCCCTGTGGATGCGCTAATAAATTTCGTTGGGTCCATTGTCAATTTTTGTGTGTGTAGGACGCAGGAATTCGCGTCCCCTAAACCTCTGGTACGCCTAAATTATCAGTCTGGTGTCATTTGAAAAAATTAATTCTATCCCCGAGACACAAAAGTCATGGGACCACAACCGCCATATAGCTGGAATATTGCTGAGTGCAGCATAAAACTAAAACTCAACTTCATGGGACCACAAATCATCGTCAGAAATAGACAGAAGTATGATTACAAAGTGTTTTATGCATGATTACAATAAGGGCTTTGCAGGACCAAATTGTTTTATAAGATCACACAAAGTCTACAACAGCTTGTTGAGCATGTGTAACATAGTTGTGATTACGATCAGACATTGTAACTCCTACTCAAATTCAGACCAGCAGATATCATTGCCGTTGTTACATCGCCTATGCGTGATCAAACAAACTCTTCTCACTTTTCAGATGACATCAAGTGACAAAGATTTCCGATTTATGGCAACAAATGACTTGATGGCTGAGCTGCAAAAGGATTCAATCAAGCTTGATGATGACAGTGAGAGGAAAGTGGTCAAGATGCTGCTGAAATTGTTAGAGGATAAGAATGGTGAAGTCCAAAACCTTGCAGTCAAGTGGTATGTCCTGCCTTTACAATAATATTTGCCTTGGGCTAGTGGTGGTCCGATTAATTGTAATAATCAAAGATTGGTCGCAATGACTAAATGACCAAGCAATCGATAATGTTTTCTCATAATCTTGTTGGCATTAACATTAACAATATTTTTCACAAGGTTGATTTTGTCTGTTACATTTCAGAAGTACTACAAGCTCGTTCCTTGTCATGATCGAATTTATCTTACAGACTCAATGAAAGTTATGTTCCTAACATACTAGTCATCCTGTAAAGATGTGAAATTTGCAAATACATTGTGTGCAATTTACAAAAAAAATAACCGAAAAAACTACATGTGTTTTCTTTATTGTTTGTGCCTTACGAAACATAACCAGGAAAATTTGATAAATGACGCTAACCAATTATTTTCAATGATTGATTGGTTGTAATGAACCAATAATTAATTATGAGATTTTAACCAATTCCCAAAACTACTTGGGGCAGCTGAAAATGCTAAAATGGGTTGTTGGTATTAGGATTATGGTGGAATAACCCTATTCTATCCTCAGCCCTTGGATTCCTGTGATAGTCCTTAGGGTTGGGCACCCCATAGCAATCAGTACACCTTTGTGATCTTTATGGTGAGACACCCTTTATGATCCTTAGGGTAAGCTTATATATAGTAGCTGTTTCTTTTACAACATTAATCCAGTCTGATTGTTGGAAATGTAATTATTAAAATATGATTTCATGGAGGCGAGTTTAGTATTCTGTTTATTACTCTCCAACATAAATTGATAGAAACTGCCTACAGTGTGATGACTCACAGCTTTCTGTGAGTCAAGCAAGGTGTCATACCATTGTGACAGAGGTATTAGCATTGTGACGTCATAACCATAAATCGTTATGACGTCATAGTCATCTAGCGGTATTACACTAGTGTAATATTACCGTAAAATATTACACTGCAGTATCTTTCACGGGCGAGTAATAAAGCTACATATTATCTGGCTCATTTTGAAATGGCATCCATTGAGTTCAGAGATGGATAAAAAGAAATTTTCATATTGTCACCCGAACATCTGCCCTGTTACAGACTAAGAAACCTAGTTGCTTTCCTGTAGATTTGACCTTGGATACATGGCAGTTTCTTGGTGTTTGTTTTCAGTCTGGGTCCTCTTGTAAACAAAGTGAAGGAGTTTCAGGTGGAGACTATCGTGGACACACTCTGTAGCAACATGCTGTCTGACAAGGAGCAGCTGAGGGATATCTCAAGCATAGGTATGCAGTTAATCAAAGAAAAAAGAAGTCAGATTTGCTAAGGAAGAAGACTTGTTCTGTTTTCAACGAAATTAGTGTGTTCAGCTACGTTCTAATTTCTACCATGACAATAATTGCAAGCTTTGTAGGCAAAGAAGCAGCATGTTTAGATTGTGTTGTCAATCTGAATTGATGAAATGCCCAAAATGGGTGGAGGAGGGGTAGCCAAGTGGTTAAAGCGTTTGCTTGTCACGCCGAAGATCCACTGACCGGGTTTGATTTGCGCCCATTTCTTTTTTGATCACTGGATTGTCTGGTCAAGACTTGATTATTTATAGACCGCAGCCATATAGCTGGAATATTGCTGAGTGCAACATAAAACTAAACTCACTCATTTGTGAAAATGTGATGTAATACCTATCACAAGGCTAGGTGTTAGGGCAGATCAACACTTTACCCTTTAGGGGCTCAAGTGTTTGTTGGGTGTGTGTATAGTAATCAACATTTTTTCTTATGAGTAAAAATGTTCTACAGGACTTAAGACTGTGATCAGTGAATTGCCACCATCATCAACAGCCCTGGCAGCTAGTATCTGCAAGAAAATCACCAGTAGATTGACAAGTGCTATAGCCAAAGTAAGAGATTTTGCAGATTGTTTTTATGGTGATAAATGTATGATTTTTGACTCAACATGAGCATTCTGAAACCAACTGATTTTTCTTTTCAAGCATGAAACTGGAAATTCCTGTCTTCTGTTGAAACATGATTGTTGCAATCTTGAACATGGGGCAATCACTCTCCAAACGCATTGTGTTGAAGATGTACATTATAGTTAACAGAATTCCAAACTAAGATAAATGCAGTAGTCTGAAATGTAACATTCAAAAGGATGGATGACATTTCTGATATGTCGAGAGCATCTTTGTAGCAGATGTTTATTAAATTTTTCTTTATCCTGACTCGTGATCTTTTTTGGTTATCTCCCTTTCTCTTTTGAATGGTAGTGGAACACTTGATTCCCTTTAAGTTCCCGAAGTGGACATATAAATACACTCACCCACGAGCTACCTCCCTTGCCCTTTCCCACGCAAACCATATCATGTGAAGTGTCCATACTTGTCACTCTCTCCCTTTTTGCCCAAGCGAATGTTTGGGCGAGCGAGTCCCGTATACGGCCTCACATACCTTGTTATTTAGATCTATTCTTCCAAATTACGCTGTATATGGTTTTGGCTATAACTACTATGTAGTATTTGTAAAATTTTGTAAAAATTTCATTCATTTTGAGTCGTATTTCATCGTCATGTAGCGTTGTTTACATTTCATGAAATCCTGTATTGTTTGTAGGCACAGGTTATCCGTGGCTGATCGTCACCCCCATTGCCCCTTGTGCATAAATCGATGTTCCTCCAGCTTGGGCTGTAGCTATTGTATTGATTTATCAAACCTTCAGTTTAATCAATATTTGTCTTATATTCATAGACGTGCGATGGATCGGGTGAGAAAGGCATCTCAAGTAATACCTGATAATACTGCAGATCAGCCTACAAACCGTATGTTGCTTGCTAATATTGATGTTCATAATGCTGATGCTATGTCGAGTGCGTTGCAGGGGCAGTCTTCTGGTAAGGGGGCCAGAAAGAGATTGTCTATATCTCTATCAACGCCGTCACAGACTAAGAAAAAGAAGTCATCCTCTTCGTCAACGCAGAAGAAGTCTACGGTTACCAGACCTGAAGACAAAGCTACGCATGCTAGCTCTGCTACATCCTTAAACGAGGAGATTGTACCACCTCACGAGATAGATGTCTTTAACGAACCCCCATTACTTCTACCAGAAGTATCTATGAGATCAGCAACGCAATCAACCTCTACTACTACGAGGTCGTCCCCTACTACAGGCACAGCAGGACAGCTGTTTACCTCTTACTTCTCGGATTGAAGCTGAGGCGCATAACCCATCAGCGTTCTCGAATGCTTCAGCTACATCACAGCAGCGTCAACCTATGCAGAACTTCGATCCAGGGGAATTTATTACTCAATTCACTAACAAGATGATGGCAGTGATGGATCGTAGATTCCAGGAGGAATCGAAGGCTAGGAAAAGCCTCTCAACCACAGAAACTGTTCGCGAATCTACTCCTCTTGGATCTACACCTCAAGGTGACGTTTGAGAACATTCACCTTCACGAAGGGTTATACAATCGGAGGACTCTGTCATATTGGAGGAAGATAGAGATGACTTACCTACTCTATCTACGTCCGCGAACCCTCAACATTCGAGAACATCGAAGGTCCTATTCCTACACCTAGCCTCTCTAGGAAGAGATCGCAGACTTGGAACAGACGTTCGCAAAGTTACTCACCTCAAGCTAGAGGTTCACGAGAAGACTCTCACAGGAGTTCACCCTATGATATACGTTCGCGAAGAGATAGCGCACTTCATAGAGGTTCGCGAAGAGAGGTACCCACAGATACAAGCTTGACAAACGATGATGAGGGTTCGAGAAGGGAATTAAGTTCGCACACAGAGGATTTGCAAACGGACTTCGTCTTCCCAGACTCAGAAGTAACAGCATGGACCGCTAGTGGGTTGAACCTGGAGTCTCCTTCTAAGGAGAAGGATGATATCAACATTACATGATGCGCAATGATGACTTTGACTCCGTCACAATCCCTCCGATCGAACCTATATCCAAGGTACCCTCCAACCTACGCACAGCTTTCGCGAAGGCTTCGAAGCATCAGAGTCAGCAACTACCAGTGAACATGAGGAAGTCAGAGTTGGAACCAAAACAAGACCTGCAATTCCTAGGGATAAGGTTTATCACCACACAGAATCGGATTGCCTCCCAGAGGATCGCTGGGTCAAGATACAAGCCATGATTCCACCAGCAGTCATCTCTCCGCTAACACTACGATCATGACAAGTGCTACTCGGTCTGTTAACCTCAGCGCAGGACTTGATGAGCACAGGAAGGTTACAACTAAGAGCGCCGCAACGGTTCCTGATAAAACATTTAGACAGTGTCGACCCTATCTTGCTGCCGGAAAACCTCAGGAGCTATCTACTGTGGTGGACACACAGGTCGAACGTTTGCAAAGGGACCTATTTACAAGAGCCGGCCTTTGACACGCAGCTCTATGCAGATGCCTCAATGCAAGGATGGGGTGCGCATCTCGACGATCAAGTGGCCTTGGGAAAGTGGTCCAAAATAGAACAAAGACTGCACATCAATCTGCTAGAGATGAAAGCAGTGATCAACGCCTTACAACTATGGTTGAGCTTGCTGAACAACAAGATGTTGATGATACATAAGGACAACTCTACAGCAGCAAGGAACCACAAGGTCTCCAAGCAAAATTGCAGCTCACATTCCAGTTGTTCCAGATAACACAGGAAGCAAACGTCTGGATAAAGGCGTGTCACATGCCCGGAGCCAAGAACGTCGCCTACGGAATGGATGCTCCATCCAGAAGTGTTTCGGAACATAAGGGAGATAGCATCCCCTTGCATAGATCTGTTTGCCACGAGGTTCAACAAACAACTAGAGTCTGTCTCACCAGTTCCAGATCCTCAAGCTTGGGCAACAGATGCACTGAGCATGTCATGGGAAGGATTAAATTGCTACGCTTTTCCACCCCCGATATTATTGCCAAAAGTACTGTTCAAGATCAAGCAGACTCAGACGCTACAACTGACTTGGTCACGCCTTACTGGCCAGCGAGAGCATGGTTCCCAGACCTAATAGGAGATTACACTCGAGCTGCTAACACAGAAAACGCTGTTCCTGCTTGCGTTAGCCACAGCAGCTCGCATATCGGAGATACTTGCTGGACTTTGGTCGAACTACTTTCGACTGAGGGCAAAATAATGCAGTTCATCTAGTACTGAGATGGGACTTTATTGCCAAGAACCAACCACCTGGTCAACCAGATAGACAGTTTCACGTATCAGCGCTGTCTACAGTCCTTGGTCCACAGGCTGTAGGCAACTTTTCCTTGTGTCCAGTCAGAGCCCTGAAGATATATCTTCAAAAGACTGAAACTAGGAGACAAAAATTCAAGCGCCTGTTCATCCCAATATCAACACAGACTTCAGCAGAAGTCTCAAGAACAACCATATAGTTCGGGATGAGATCCGTTATATTGAGAGCCTGTAAAGCAGCAGGACTAGAACCTCCTAGAGCTTCCAGCCCACACAAAGTCAGAGCACTGGCATCAACATTAGCTCTACATGGAAATTGCTCTATACCAACAATTATGGAAGGCTGCTTTTGGAAGTCGGGCACAGTGTTTGCCAACCACTACCTCCGAGACATAGCCACTGAAGACGTCTCAGGCATTCACCAATTTGGACCTCTCGTAGCACAGCAACTACGGTTCCGCAAAGGCGCTGAATTGGCGTTGACTTGTAGATACTTTTACTAAGGAATAGTACTAGTTGAAAGTCCATGCGCAGAGTCTAAGACAGGCTAGCATGAGTGGTTAAAGATCCTGTACAGGTAATAACCTTACCTGTACGTGAAGGGGTGGCAACTCATTTATGATAAAGATCTTATCATAATCTATGGGTTGATATAAGATATCTAGTAACAGGAGATACTAGTCACACGATATGGTTTGCGCGGGAAAGGGCAAGGGAGGTAATTCGTGGGTGAGTGTATTTATACATCTGCTTCGGGAACTTCAAGGGATGCAAGTGTTCCACTACCATTTGAAGAGGAAAGGGAGATAAGCATAAGTATAAAATATCAATTTTACTTAAAAAATTACATGTTTACTTAAAAAATTACATTATTAACCATTGCTAAACATGAATATTCTACAATTGAATGATTATGTGACAGTATTGTAAGAAGAGTTTGACAAAAAAAAGTTGTTTATGTGTGAATAAACAAGTGTCTTATTCCAGCAAGAAGATGTTTCTGTACAACTAGAAGCCCTGGACATACTTGGAGATCTACTTAGTCGATTTGGAGGTTAGTACGATCATGTTTGTTAACAGTATCATTTGGAAACACACTATTTACCATGTTTACCCTTATTCAACTGCAGTAGACATAAAGTATCTTAAGACACAATTTATGAACTATTGTGCATATGTTGTGTGCTAGTTGTGTTGTTATACATTAGTCTTTATCATAATCAGCATGTTCCATCTTGTTGACAAACACTATGGATAACAACTCCTTTTTTTTTGTGAGTGCAAAGAAGTTGTTAACCATTAAGTTTGTCAATATTGTACTTCCCAACTTCTTAAATGCCACATAAGGAAGTGCATTTATCTGTAACTGCGTTTCAGGTTTGCTCGTGACATTCCACAGCTCCATACTACAAGCCCTGCTGCCTCAGCTGTCAAGCCCCCGACTGGCAGTCAGGAAGCGAGCCATCATTGCTATAGGTACTTCTGGTTTTCTTCATACTTACGATGGAGCAGTGGGGTAGCCTAGTGGTTAAGGCGTTCACTCATCACACCAAAGACCCTGGATTGATTCCCCACATGGGCTCAATGTGTGAAGACCATTTCTGGTGTCTCCCGCCATGATTTTGTAGGAATAATGCTAAAAAGGCAGCATAAAACTAAACTTACTCGCCCATACTTAAGGTGAAATGATACAGAAAGAATATGATGTGTATCACTATACGAATTGATAGGACCTGGTTCTTGATGAAAGATAACTAGACTGAACATCAGGTGTAACACTGAATGTTCTGACTGTGCTATCTTCTCAGACACTGGGTTGTTGCTCTTGCTATCAACCACTGGCCTCTGACATTGATCATATGATCAACAACTGGTCGATTGACTGGTTCTTGAGATGTCACTTTTATGTGGCAGAAGTGTGTCACTGTATGGCTGCATAATAGCTTAGGCTACTCTGATTTGTGAAATTGTGACACTTGAAAGGAATTTGTTAAAATTGTGCTGAATACATAATTTATTACATGATAAACATGGTTACCGAGAAGACATTTCTTTAGCAATCCGACATTTTGATTGGTCTATTATTGACGGAATTTGTTTTCATGTGTATGATGTTAGTGAGAACATCTCGGATGTGACACTGTTTTCTTGTTGGTGATGTGTAACTATAGTTTGTTATTTCCAGGTCATCTGGTAATGAGTTGTAACAACCAGCTGTTCCTGGAGCTGATCGAGTTCCTCCTCACTGAGCTGTCTAAGAACACCTCCACCTCCACCACCAGAACATACATTCAGTGTATTGGAGCCATTAGGCAAGTCATTCAGAAATGTTGTATTAGCCTAATATGTCATGTAAATGGGTGGATGTTTACAGGTGGATCAAGTAATACATGCTGACTCAGCCAGAGTTTTCATCCTTAACTGTCTGCAACTTTAGCTGCTTGTCCAAAGTCAGATTCTTGTATAATTTGCCTGTGTTACAGTTTAGTATGTTCTATTTGGGATACAAATTCTAGCACTTTGTCAGTGTGTGTGAAATCCCATGCAGGATATGAACTCCAAGCCAATTTATGTTTGTCAGAGGGGTCCAAAACGTACAGCCAGTGATCCACTTATCCAGAGATTCACTCCTAAAAAGTTCCTTACTGAGAAAAAGTAACCCCAAATATAACATGTTACCTTTGAGTAACCTGTGAAGATTTGGGTTAGAATATCATCTTCAGTAACCCATGCTTGTCGTAAGAAGCGACTAATGGGACCAGGTGGTAAGGCTCGCTGACTTGGTTTGACACATGTCATCGGTTCCCAATTGCGTAGATCAATGCTCATGCTGTTGAGCACTGGATTGTCTGGTCCAGACTCAATTATTTACAGACCGCCGCCATAGAGCTGGAATATTGCTGAGTGCGGCGTAAAACTAAAGTCACTCACTCACTACATTTGAGCACTTTCCAAAAGGCATTGTCTATTCACAGCTTATGATAGTACATTACAGTATACTGAAAATGAAGCAGGAAAAGTACTTGTTTAGACTGGTCTTTTAGTCTCTGATTGTTAACTTCACTGACAAATACTTCTTTATTGATAAGTACCTGTGATTGCTAAACACAGTCGCCATACCATTGGAACATCCTGTCAGCTCATGATTGATACCTTACTTTGATTGACACTTGTTGTCATTTTACAGACTTTGATTAGAGTTTGGATAGTATTATCCAGTTCTGACTAGTACAGTAGAGAACACTTGTGTGGTTATTGAGACAGGGCATTTGGGTAGCCTAATGGTTAAAGTGTCCGCTGGTCATGCTGAAGACCCAGGTTCGATTCCCCACATGGGTTCAGTGTGTGTGATATTGCTGGAATATTGCTAAAAGCAGTGTAAGACTGTACTCACTCACTGTTATTGAGACCTAATGATATTTTTGTTGATAACGATAACCCGGAGCTTTCGGCCAAACAAAATAGGTATGCGTATCCATTTACTGTCAACTACACTTCATTTCGAGACGTGAGAAGGCGCAATATGTTAGTGATTGCTGTGAAGTAAGTACATCGTGGAATTACCGGTAGGCGAACATCTGGACTTCTTGACGTTGTTTGATCTCGTAATTTACATGGACTGGGAATAATTGCTTAACAAAATGAGATATGTCATTACGTTTGGAAAGTTTTGCGCCTGGAGTTCATATGCAATACTAGCAAAACTTTCCTGCCTGCAAAACTTTGTCGATTTACAGTATCTTAAGAACCGTTCACTAGATTTTCTTCATATTCAACACCAAGCTTTTTTCTAGGGAAGGTGCAGGTCCCAGTTGGTTTTGGTGACCTTCACTTAATTTTCAAGGTCAGGGCGACACTTTGAAGATTTCAGTGTGTTAACCTGCATGTTAAGATGGTCAGTGAGATATCTCAAGAACCATTCACTGGACTTTCTTCATATTTGACACCAAGCTTCATCTAGGGAAAGTGCAAGGCCCAGTTGATTTTAGTGACCTTCACATAATTTTCAAGGTCACTTTGAAGATTTCAGCAAGTTAACCTGAATTCACTGGATTTTCTTCATAGACTTTCAAGACTTCCCTTGAGTATTTCTCAATAAGCAATTTGTTTAGTAAAATTTTTGCATATTTCATACACGATGACATTCATGTCAAGGTCAAAGTCAGTCTTCAAAATATTTGTGTGTTTGAACAACTTAAGAGCAAGATATCCAGAGAGGTTGACTGGTCATGTTTTTGTTGACATTTAACTTCATCTTAAATTTTCATTACTTTTTAAGTTTGATTTGATAATTTGCGGCGGGGTATTATGTCACCTTAGTGACAATGCTTGTTGACTTTTAATTTTTATACCAACGTCTACTTGCATGAAGAGCCTATTTCTCGTAGAAACCCATTGAGATTTTGTAACTGAATATTATACAAATTTTTTGTTAGCTTTATTTGTTATGCAGATGTTAGAACTTGTGCCAACTACTAGTGTGGCTTTTGGAGGAAACTTTCATTCTGTTTGTTTTGTCATGATAATTTTATCATTTGAACTTCCAGTCGACAAGCGGGCCACCGGTTTGGAGAGCATCTTGAGAAGATTATTCCTCTGATTGTGAGGTTCTGTAAAGAAGATGATGATGAACTTAGAGAATATTGCTTACAGGCATTTGAGTCATTTGTGAGAAGATGCCCTAAAGAAGTTTCACCTTTTATTGCAGAGGTAATTTTACAAAATAGTTTTTACAAGTAACATTTGAACCCGGAAATAGTTTTTTAACTGATTTACTTTAATATTTTGTTGCAAGTGTGACTGTTTATATATTTCTGGGTAGGTTTTATAGTGTTAGAAACATAAGCAGTATTTGAGTTATCAGCTTGATGTTGATGAAAACTAGCAGGGATGGAGGTCTTATAAATTTGTTCCATAGGTGAAACCCACAATGTCATGTGCAGTGCTCATATTGAGGGTGATGGGAATTCAAACCCACTGCAGCTGGTTCCTGTGCCACATACCCGTGAAGGTCCGGATTAGAATTGGTCTTCAGTAACCCATGCTTGTCGTAAGAGGCGACTAACAGGATTGGGTGGTCAGGCTTGCTGACTGGGTTGACACGTCATTTTATCCCGGTTGCGTAGATCGATGCTCATGCTGTTGATCCCTGGATTGTCTGGTCCAGACTCGATTATGTACAGACTACCACCATATAGCTGGAATATTGCTGAATGTGGCATAAAACTCAACTCACTCACTCCTGTGACACATGAGGGAGCATCTCTGTACAGTGACCTGCAGATGATGGGACCACCTACGTCCCAATTCGAAAAGTCAAGTTGTCAAGCTAACATTTTGTGATGAAAATTTGAATAAGACTTTGTTCTTTAGTACATTGACAAATGTTGAATTCTGTCAATCCCCAGATCATCACAATCTGCCTGCAGTATATCTGCCATGATCCCAACTACAACTATGATGATGATGATGAAGAAGCCATGGACACTGAAGCTGAAGAAGAGGATGAAGAGTAAGTTGTTATTATCGTTGGTCCTGTCGCATGAAAATGTTACTGGAATATTGCTAAAATCGATTTAAAACCTCTTCGACTCTCACTCACCCGCCCACCTGCCTGCCTGCCTGCCCAACCCACATGTATAAAGTGTGATTTTTCCTTATCCTGACTCATGCTAGTTATGCTTGTCTAATTCCTCTTGAGAGTGATAGTGGAACACTTGAAATCCCTTGAAGTTCCCTTTAAAAAAGCGGACGTAAAATCACACACCCAGTGTCCCTTTCCTCCCTTTGGCGCCCAAATGGTCACACTGACTGACTGAGCGAGTTTGGTTTTACGCCGCTTTTAGCAATATCCCAGCAATATCACGGTGGGGACACCAGAAATGGGCTTCACACATTGTACCCATGTGGGGATTCGAACCCGGGTCTTTTGCGTGACGAGCCAACACTTTAACCACTAGGCTACCCCACCGCCCCCAAATGGTCACATGATCGGCCATATTTGTCACTCTCTCCTTCGCCCTTGAGGACTGTTTTGAGAGCACCTGGGTCCCTATATGGCACATTGTAGGTACCGAGTGTCTGTGGGGGACCCGCATTTATTATGTCCTAATTGCACTGTTTCATGTCCTTTCAGCTCTCGCTGGGAGTATTGTGTRAATTTAAATTCGGTTGAATTTACTAATTACCTTTTTTCCATCCATAGACGTGCTAAGGACTGGGTACATACGTATTCACAAGTCATGTCTAAATCGAGTGATTACCATGTGTTAACCACTGCTGCAGATATTCATAATTCAAGTGAATTACATTTCTCAGGAGCAGGTCGATGTACCAGAGGTAAACTAGAGATTATCGTCTACTGAGCTGACCTCATCGCAGATAAAGAAGGCCAAATCTTCAGCTTCAAGCAGAAGAAGAAGGCTACTACTATGAAGACTTCAGCGAAGTCTAAGATCAGCTCTACTCAGAAGATGAGGTCTTTCTCAGCTGATATTGTTCCTCCTGAAGAAGCAGATGCTTATGATGATCCACCCATCCTCATACCTGAAGTCACCATCGTCAGTAAGAAGATGAAGCCTGCTTCTACAGCTACATCGACATTGGTATCATAAGACATCTGGTACCAGAGATAGCAGCAGCGTCAACTCTTCACAAGGGCAGCAAGCCTTAGATGATGTCTTAGAAAGATTCAAGATCACATCGGGATCGTTTGCCTGCGCGAAGCTCATCTTATAGATTATCCTATAGAGACTCAAGTCGTCGTGCATCCTTGGATCGAGAAATGTTTAAATCCGAGGATGAAGGTGAAGGCGTCTTCTCCGATACGGAAATTAACTCCTGGATCGCCAATGGCTTGGACTTAACATCACCTTCTAAGGACACAGATGAGGCATTTACCTACAAGATGTACAAAGATGATTTCGACACACTCACCTTTCCACCGACCATCCCGATCTCTCAAGTACCAGACAACCTCAACACAGCTTTTGATAAAGCCAGCAAGTCGCAGAGTCGGCACATCCCGACATTCAACGCCAGGAAATTCCCTCTACATATGATGGAACCCATTGTGAAGGCTCCAGAGGTTGATGATGACTATAAAGAACCGTCAAAGAACTTACAAGATTGAGGATAAGAAGTTAGCGCAGCTGGATATGACCACCAGACGTACTTTCTTCGGATTAGCCAGATCGAGGGCTATCAACGAAACTCTCTTCTTGAAGTTCAAGAATTCCTCGGCCGAAGAAGACTGGATGATACACTCCGCTCTTCTTATGCAGAAGAGAGACCATCAATTTATGTCGGAGCACCTAGCATCCACCTCAGTGGGTTTGACTCTCCTGAGAAGACAAGGGTTATTGTCAGCATGCACTTGGAGTGAACACTTCACCAAGTCTCTATACAGAACCCATGGTCATCATCTTACATCTTCGGAGGAGGAGGAATTGAAGAAGTCGCCAGAGAAGTTTCTCATGACTCCAGGGAAGTTGTGATGATGAAATCTCGACACTTTGGCTAACGTGATTCGTCAGACGTCCCAACGCTACTCCAACAAATCTAAGTTT
>VKKT01001239.1:14902-28548 GCA_008038995.1 Haliotis laevigata
GCCGCCATATAGCTGGAATATTGCTGAGTGCGGCCTAAAACTAAACTCACTCACTCACTCATAAACTGCATGCGCGGTGCTTAAAATGTCGTGCGTCGAGGAGCGAGAGCGCTTTAAGGCAAACAAACCAGTCTAGACTTGCACACGTCTCTAAGGTTATAATTAATAGTTTAAATGATAATTTCTAACAAAAATATTAATAAGAGACTGGGGTCCTTGAGTCCCCTTATCTAGACTTGCCTCTTTAAAGGATAGAATTACTGTACATGCATGGGCTTAGCACTCAGTACAGCCTTGGAGCAAGGCTATGTATGCATCAAAAGCAGAGTTATCATGACACTTAACACGACGTCAAGCTAGCTGCTTTAGTAACAGTGTAATTTCCACGATCATAAAGATCAGAAAGCGTGTTTAATATTGGGATCGAGATCAAAGGAAAAGGAATTAACAAAATCGATTGTGATGTTACACATCTAAGAGTATCAAATCCCCCGGACATAGTAATCCGTTTGAACAACTGAGATTAATATTTATATTTTATGTTTCGTTGCGATTGGCCTGACTTGACCATTACATGAGACAAATACTGTCGGTATATCCACCATGGGTCAACGATTTCCAGTGATCAGTCCATGTTGTATATATCCTCCTCATTATTATGTTTCTCTTTACGCATCAATGATTTTATCGGCAGACAATCAAGAGTACTTACACTCGGGCGTTTATGTTGCAAACATACAAACCCTTCTAAACCAGGGTTCGATAAATACATGGAAAATAGGCCAGTAGAACATTATTGGGAGTTGTTTCAAAAGAATTCATGAAAGCCTTCCTGAAACATGTCATTTAGGTGAGTGATTGAGTTTAGTTTTCCGCCGCTGTTACCAATATTCCAGCAATAACCCGGGTCTTTAGCGTGACGAGCGAATGTCTTGACCACTAGGCTATCCACCACCCTCATTTAGATAATAACAGGTGTTTGTTGATATGTGAGTCGGCGTTGTTTGTACTGTTAGGACATAGTATATTAGCTCGATAGTAGAGTTAGCTACGGCTATGACGAACTAACTGCAGTTCGTTAAAACCGCGGTTCGTTATACGCATTTCGACTTGCTGGGATAAAAATAGTTCGTTATGTCCATAAGTTCGTTATAAGAGCGTGCGTTATAAACGTAGTTTTTTTACTGGCTAAGAGAAGTATCCCTTTTGTCTTTATTTGTTGAAATACAAGTACTAGTATTCTGTACACATGTTTAATGTGAATCACGGCCGTCAACAGTTTATGTCAAAAGATGCCTTGAACATTTGCTGAAAAGAAAGATAATCTGTTAAACAGAAAATGCCACTCTTATTTTGACGAATATCATTGTAGTACTAATAATACAGTACGATTTCCTTAGTCCAAATGCCCTCAAGTACAATAGCAAGCCCTTATGTACCGCAAACTAGAACGAGCCAGTATGGTAGCCTAGTGGTTAAAGCTTTCGCTCGTCGCGCCGAACACCCGGGTTCGATTCTTCACATGGGTTCAATGTGTGAAGCCCATTTCTGGTGTCCCCCGCCGTGATATTGCTTGAATATTGCTAAAAGCGGCGTAAAACGAAACTCACTCACTCACCCAAACTACAACACATACAGACGTAAATAAATAACGTCAACATTGTACAAAGAACGGAAGAGTATTCTAAAGGGATGACATGTTAATTGTGCAAGAAGATCCTTGGATTCAGCTGACATTAAGTGCTACTGGAGATTACAATATAGGAAAATTAACAGACAGGTATAGCACTGCGGGCTGTGATTGTATCTGTGTCTGCCATACTGGACTGAATACCTTGTAAATGATCATGTTCACCTGATAGCGATGCTAGTGATTAAATCTATCGGCACCATTAACAACAAGTCGGTGTTCTCAGGTCGTTACAATATGGTGTACGTATATTGATGGTAGATAGTAACACATAGCGTGTTTGGCGGGTAGTGTAATGGTTAAAGTGTTTGCTCACTGTGCCGAAAACCTCTGTTCAATTCTAAATTTCTGTGAAGTCCATTAATTTCTTGGTGTGGTTTCGTAATGCGACTGGAGTATTGAACAAAATGGCCTATATCAATGTGATTTGTTTTGGTTTATCTTTACATGTTTGCGAAGAGATACTCTGATATATGATATAAGATGGAGGAGTCTTGCCAAAGACGTGACATGCTAACAATAAGTCAAAACATTTGAATGAATCCTTGCGCTATCTCAAAACGAACATCCGAATATACGACCGGAGCCTTGAATAGTTCAACCCTTATTGAAATCAGAGACCATATAATAAGATTATCTGGTTGGAACCATTGAGCAAGTCTCTTTCAGATCTTCGCAGAAAGATGGAAGCGCCAAAGGAGCTGCCCAAACAAACACTGAACCCAGTTGCATGGCAGTTGACCTAACCAAGCTGATCCTATGCGCATGAAAGGCTGACACCCGTATTATATCCATTTAGCGTTCGGTTTAAAATCTATGCACAAGATCCTCGAACATGCACAAGACACGAACCGGTTGCCGCGCATGCCACTGAGGGGCGAGGGAGATGCCCCCTACCGGTGACACTGGGTCGTCCCACCGGTGCCCCGGAATGTTGGGACTATGTCAATAGCTGACAGTTTTCCTTCGGGGTGACAGACGACGTGCGTGTTGCTGATTACTCCACGACTACGTAGTGTCTTACGACGAAGACGTGGCCAACAACGTGTGTCGTAACTGGTTACTGTGCACGAGGGTTATCAGGGCGATCAAGGATTACACTGTCTTGTCGAGTTTATCTGAGGGCAAAGTTTTTACAGGACATGTCTTAGGCACCGAAACCCTTGGTATCATTATTATTGTTATTGGATATTTATATAGCGCACATATCCATGCACTAGTGCATGCTCAAGACGCTGGTATTTTTAACCCTCGATCATTGGATGTCAGTCTCATCGGCACATCTTATTATCAATCTCAACTCCCTGGGGATCATACATCTCTTGATGCCACAAGGCGCACTAAGTTATTGCGGCTTTCCCATCCGTACGAGGCACCCATTCACAGCTGGGTGGACTGGGACACATAGTCACAGTGCTTTGTCCACGTTTACTGCGCGTTGCTGTACCCGCAACTAGGTGTTTGCACGTATTCATGTGGCCACCATCTGGTCATATACCAACGGATTCGTGGGTTCTTTTAAGTGCACAGGGTTGTGTACTGTACACTAGTGGTTGTGACAACACTGAAAGAGTCTGCACACCTAGTTGACTCCAAGGATTTTACACCCAGTCACAGGTGGGCTCGATCCCGGCCCCTCTCGCTCGCTGGATCACTAGCCTGGCGCCTTAGCCAGCTCGTCCACCATTACCCGACTAGTAGTTAGAAGGGGAGACTATTGAGGGGAAACAACTATTGCGATATTATTTCAATAGTTTTTTCTCTCCTTGAATTGTCTCATTTGAAGTCATTTCCCAAATGAATGTATAGTTTATAATAAATAAAAACAGGCTGAAGTAATTTCAGTCTCTTTTGATAACTGACAAGAAACTTGAAACCCAGATCTAGTAAACAGGTAACAGGGGCGGATAACTCAAAATCAAAGTGAACGAATCTGGTATTTCCTGTATTTTGCGTTGCGCATTTATCAACGGAAGTCAATTACTAAACTATCGATAGTTACACATACTATCGATGCATCGATAATTTTTCGTTTTCACCATCGATTAATTGCTATCAGAGACTCAACAATTGCCATCGAGCAGTTAGTATGAGGTTGAGGTTTGAGGTTGAGGTTTGAGGTTGAGGTTTGAAGTTGTGTCAGACCCGGAACAGCTGAGTGTCTCGGTAAGTTTGATTACCTCCATTGTTTGTATTGTAGCAAAGATATTGTCTTGTTGATCGCATTGAGTCGAAGTCCTGTTGAGACGAATAGTTCGACACATCTTGTTTGAATTAGCAATAGAAATAGGAATGGTTTCCTGGGGCCGTTCAGTGAGTACAATACAACGGGGGATTCGACTCATCCGAATATCCGTCCAGCAATATATGATAGCCCAAACTACGCATGTGATAATAAGAAGTGAATTCAATACTCGCTCAGTGATTCAGTTTGTTATTATATTTTTGTGTATGTGTGTCTGAAGTTAATGATTTGCACTTGATCCTGTAGCTTAGCCGAATTGTACGAATATACTTTCCAGTATGAAAACAAGTTTGGCTACAGCAAAATACATGGTCATTTTGGATTCATTTGGATGAGATACTCCCAGAGAATCATGATGATCTGTAGATTTCAGCCAGGTACATGCAGGATTGTGGATCAAAGTCAAGATAATGAGAAAGACATATTCTTAAACTAATGCTTACACTGAAAACTGCAGTGTCCGAAGATCCCATATAGTAGAGTACCGACCTCTCTATATTTGGGGGAAGGAACTATTTCGGAAATATCATTTACAGCAAAAATTATAATTGTTCAGTGGGTGCAATAAAGTGAGTGACTGAGTTTAGTTTTACGCTGCATTCAATAGTCCAGCTATATGGCGGCTGTCTGTAAATAATCGAGTCTGGACCAGACACTCCAGTGGTCAACAGCATGAGCTTCGATCGACGCAAGTGGGATACGATGACACGTGTAAACCAAGTCAGCGAGTCTGAACACCCGATCCCGTTAGTCGCCGCTTACGACAAGCATGAGTTACTGAAGATCAGTTCTAACCCAGCTCTTTATGGGTCGGATGTAATTAAGAATTCACTTGTATATTAATGTTCATAAATAGTTATGTCTTCGGAAAGATTCTATTGTCTTGAATTATTATGGGAGCAAAAATATTTACACCAACACACATTCTCATTGTCAGAAATATTTATCGGAATCATGTGTAGAACGAACAAGCTGTTTACCATGATGACTGCTCATGGTCTGGCAAGGCTATTAAAGATTGAATGACCTGTGGTCCTTTACTCGAGTACCTAAAAGAAACAAGCGAAAACTGTAGTAAATATATACGTGTAAATAAAGAGACATAAACAGTAACTTAATCGTGAGGATTGTATGCTTCCGGTTGTATCATGATCGCGTGCAAATACGTGCAAAGGCAAGTCAATTATTCACCTGAAAAAACAAGAACACAGGAAAATATGCTTCAAATCACAATAGTGAATTACACCACATGTCATTTGTCATGGATGGAAAATTTAGAAATGTCTCCACGTGTCTGCCACTCTTTGAAGCTTTAAGAATCAACGTTAACACTTTAAACCGCCTTATAACCTGAAACTGATTAAAACTGGTCACGGAAGTGTTATAAGTTTCTACGTATAAAAATGCAATTCGGATCTCATTTATTGACATCCTTAAAGGGACATTAATATCAAGGCCGAGACATATCTGATAAAGAACTCGGGACATCTGGCCTGTATTGAAATCTTAGCGATAGCCCAGAGCAGAAATATCTGTGAGTATATTACCCTCACACGAATACTAATCCTGTAGTAATTATAGCGTAATATGTCTTAATACACACCTCTTATATCTTCATTTATACTCCTCACATGCCAGGTAATACGTCCTCTGATATAGGGCAACTGATTGTAATAGTTCTTCAACACCCTTTTTCAATTTAGTTCGATCAGAAAACAAGATAAACGCTGAACTTTAAATATGAACCCCATTGTTAAAATTGTATTTATCAAGTTGTTCTCTTCCCTTATATCAAAAGGATTAGCAAATAAATTGTTCCGTGTCTGAGTGGTAAATGCGGGCAGAACGCTGTAATCAGGTTCAGCCTTTTTCTGTCTTATATATACCGCAGGAGAGTATGAATGGCATTCTCATTGCAGATTGATAAACCACGGTTAAAGCCGTGTGTAAACGAGGCAGTGTTAGACGGGTAGCGACACCAAGTTCATACCCGTATAATCATGTCCCTCGAGAAACAAGGGTATTGATCTACCCCGAATGGTTTACAGAGGAACCCTGGACAGGGTGTATCAGATCGGGTACGTGTGTTTAACCATGTGACTATAATATATTGTTTGTTTTTGTCACGTATGTGTCCTGATTGAGTTACCATTGTACGAAATGTGGCAAATATTCGTTGGATTAGAAGTGGATGTTTCATAAAACTGTATCTTAGTCGCCTTCGGTGTAAAGAGGTTAATGAATTTTGTAAGAATAAATACGAACAGATGAGACCAGATGATAAAGCCATTTTCTCCCTACATGATATCAAGTATAGTTTCTAAACCTTGCTGACGTTATTTTTAATGAAAAATATATTTTTAAACGTTATTTTACTTGTTGTTGTTCGTTGTTTAACGCCTCCTCGCACAACAACATTCCAGTTGTATCACTGCGGACTGTAAACAATCGAATCTGGACCAGACAACCGCTAACATAAAGCACATACATAAAGAAGTAATTATTTTGGTTTGAAATGTGCATTTTTATAAGGTTTTCACATTTCCCAAAATATAGAAGTGCTTATTAGATTATGTTAATAACAAACAGTATTCTTTGGAAGCTAGTGGGGTATTTCTGCTTCACTGCGGCATGGTATCTCAGTGAGCTGGCACTATAAAACCAGCTAAGTCTGGGCTAGTACAAGCAGTCACACATACAACAGCATGCATGTCGTCATGTGAGCGAAATATTCTCAAGCAATATTCCCAATTTCACCTCCCCTCCCCTCTTTGGAAGCTCGTCACGCAATTGGTCCAACAATGCGAGGCATATTTACCTTTTTCATACATGTGCATGATTATTGAAAACATATCCCCGAAGTTTTACTTTTTTACTTGTACGGGATTAACTTTTTTCTACACAACCATTCTCTGAAGATATCTTCTCTGCATATCTATTTTGTATTTCAAAACATCTCGATCAAATATCCGCACCGTTAACGCAAACTGCCGCGCCCTCTTTTTTTCGCATGTAAAGTTACTTCTTCGATTACATAAATTACAACATAAACCTATATATAGGTATAATAAATTATACCTGTGACCTAAACTCGCCCTCCTCCATCATTCCGAACACGCGGTTTCCATTTCCTGACGCCGAAATACATTCCGTGACAGACATGCTGTTAATTAATGTTCGCATGCAACGTTAATAATCGGAAAGGCTTTATTTCGTTTTTATTGTCAGCAAAAGGTAAGGATTTCAGGTAAACGCCCAATTGCGATGAGTCTTGCATTGGTTCGTGTTTTAATGGGTAATATGACCTTTCCGCAATAGATCGAGTTGACCTCTCACCTTAACTCTAGGGTGGCAAATTCATGCTTGGCACATGAAAGCCCGGATGTAATATAATACCCGTGGCGGGCACTCAAATCTGATATCTATCTTAATGTTAAATCTTCTTATGTATAAAGAAATACGGTGGACAGTGGTGTAGGTATAAAGTGCTTGTACATAGGTGTATAGAGTGAAGTTGTACAAGTAACTGTCGATGTACATGTGACTGTGTGTTGTTAATGGTCTAGTTGAAAGTCAGGTACGTCTAGCCATAGCGTCCCGCTTTGAAAGGCGGTGCGCTAAGAGAAAACATTCCTATAATACGACTATTTCGAGAGAAAAATGTAGTGTAGTTAAAAGTCTGCCAGCGAAAGAGTGCATTGGCTTTCGGCAAAAACAATTAACGGTCCTATTATGCAACGACTTCAAGCAATACATTCGGTGTTTGCTATCAAGATTACAGACTAGAAAAAGGTGTGGGTCACACTCAGTGGCAAGAAAACGGCATGTCTGCGTGTTTACTCAACAAAAGTTGTTTTCAATGTTGCAGGTAGCGGTTTGGGAGTAGAAGACAGGTGAACACTACACAGAGGATGAGTCAAAGGAGAGCGTTGTTTGATCGCGACGGACAACTATATTCGACTGCAGATCGAAGGCCTTTTGGATGGAGTTATGCACACGGATAGATCAGAAGTGTAAGCATGTGAGAATGTTTGTCTTCCCCGGCTGATACTCCACGAAGGAAATCCGTTCAGAAGCATGTAAAACTAGACAAAGGATATATCTCATAATGTTGAGTCACCATCCATCATTGCGGTGTACCTGAATGCGAATCCAGAAACGCCGAGATTGACGACGGAAGCCCACGCAGCATAATGCCATAGCATATGAGATATTCGGATATCAAAATGGTGAACCCTTTACTCACAACAAGCATCATTACCATGTACCTGGAGACGCTGTTGATATCCTACCTGACCACCGAGCTCCTTGACCATATGGCCTTCTTCATCACTTACATCGTCCTAGTCCTGCTCTCCTTCGTCCTCATCAACACGTCTTCAGCCATGATGGTCAGGACGTCAATGGACTTCTCGGACAAATATTTCGGGAAGCTTCTGTGTTTTGTACTTCATCTGTGCCAGTTCGGCCTCGCCTGGAGGTTCGGGAAGCTTGTCTTTCTGTATGACAAAAGGGACTGGTTCGAAATGACGAGTCTAAGACTGACTCACGTTGCCATCCAGACCCTGCCTTTTCTAGCGCTTCATGGATGTTTAATGTTTTCTACGATGAGTATCAAAGTCGTGCCAGTGTTAACATTGACCGTAGCTCTTCTATCGGCTTCTATCAGTCTGACTATGTTCTGTGTCCGCGACCAGCTACACTCCTGTTCCTGGAACGATGACAGCGGCGCCTCCACTGGCAACGCCAAGAGATATTGTGGAATATTCCTGCTGTTGGTGGGAACTATTCTTGCCCTTACTGCCAGAGTCGCATGTATTGTCCTAATGAATCTCGCAGCGCCATATTTTGTGTTGATACTCCTTGCGCTCCACATGTTGATCCTGATATTTGGATATATGAGCTGCAAGGCTGTGAAAAGTGAGTCCTTGGTCCTGAAAGATGTTCTGATGAGGCTTGGATTATCTTTCTTGAATATTTTTGATCTTGTAGAAAAGGATTTACATAAAGTGCAATGTAAGTATGTGTCTTTTTATACTGTCATCCTGGTTGAAAACATAATCATGGTGGCAGTGTGGCTTGTGAAAGCGGAAGAGGAGTATGACTATATTACCAAACTAATCGTCATTGTCACTGTGCTAGCGCTCTTCATCTGTGCGCTGATTTTAAAATTCATGAGCTGTGGCTTTATCATCCCACCGTCAAATATACAACTCATCCAGACGGAGACGCCAGACCGGGCGACCATCCTAGAAAGCAACAACATCATTAAAGGCATACCTCCAATACCATCAATAAGTTCCAATATTGACAACCATGTAAACACCTCTGATGGGAAAGATCGGAGTCAAAGGACGCAAATAGAAAAGGACCAGCCAAGTCGATCGTCTTCAAGGATGGTTGGTGAAGGTCGAAGTGTAACAGATAGGATTCCATTTCATGAAAGTGAAACTCGAAGTGGTGAAATAGCCATGGGTTTTGGACGTGTATCTGGACGTACAGCATCCGTGGATCCAAGAGCTAGTGATTCAGCTACTGATTATGGAACGTACAAGACAGGAACCCAAGAGTCCTGTTCTATTGATGACCCAACTCGAGTGTCCAGATATGCATCCCAAGCACCTGCTACTCAGATTCAGTCACGACTACCACGGAGAGGAACTAAATTCATTTTGGGAAGGTCAGGAACAAACAGAAGGGCAAGGAATAGAAGTGAAGTCAGTCTGGATATCTGTTCTTCCAATAGTCGTAACACTAACACCGTCGGGACTAGCTTGGTTGGAACTAGTGAGACGTCAGGGGTTATTGCCACTCGTGTTGGTATTCCCAATGATGATAATAGTAATGTGGTGAAAAGTAGAATTAACAAAAGCTCAATGTGGCAGAGGTTACAACTACGGTTACCGTCCGTGTCACATTTTCTAGTCACGTCTGGGAAGCAGTCTGGTGTTAAAGAACCGGACTCTACTCGCGGGAGTAAAGCTGTCAGTCCCGAGGAATTCAACTGGAATGACAGCAACACTCGTACAGCAAGTACGAATACTTTTAGGGACGCTCAGAAACTATCTGGGAGGACATCATCTCAGTCTCTGACTGGTGGAACTAACTCCACAGCAGTGTGTGTAGGCTCGTTACGTACCAAGGTCAAGGACACAAAGCAAGTTCGACAACTCACGAAAGAAGACTGTGTGAAAATGTGGTTAGCAAACGTTGAACTTACCCAACCGGGGCCCAGCTGCCAGTGTAGCAGCGAATCTCACTCCTCCGACTGTACGTATGTACTGCCCCCAGACAACCAGTCAAAATACGTACCAAATTTTGAAGAGTTCTTGGCCGAGGTTCCGCCTCATCCGGAACTGACGTCATTTCGACCTTCTAGAAACAGACCCAAATCTGAATCCTATGTTCGTGAAAATTCAGAGTTACAGCTCAACTGCCAAACAGGATTTATGCCAATCAAACATAAACGATCCTTCTCGGAAACATGCTCAGACTCCACTGCCATGTTCGAATTTCAGCCAGCATGGCTGAAATCACACCAGAATGGAACCAAGTTGCAGTCTGATCATGAACCAGTAGTCCCTTTCATTGTTAAACTCGGTGCTATGGAATCGTTAGTGTGACTATCTTCGTTCTTGACATCTGGTCAAATTCATTAAATATGGGCAGGTAGGAATTGTTCTTCAGGTGACCAACTGGGTCCTGTGATCAGGCAGCCTGAATTAGTAAATGAGTAAGTGAGTTGTGTTTTACACCGCTTTTAGCAATATTCCATCAATATCACGGCTCACTGGGCTCACTGTTGAATTAGGTGCTGCATGCCATCGTGTCCCAATTCGTGTATTGATGCCCATGATGTCAATCACTGGATACTTCGATTATATTGATCCAGTCACTAGTGAAAATATCACATCACCAGACAAGAGTGAGTGAGTACGGTATTACGCCGTATAGCAATATTTCAGCAAAACCACAGCTTGGAACACCAGAATCGAACGCGGGACATATGTGTGACGAGCAAATGGTTCACCTACTGGGCTACACCACCTGACGACTTGCCATGAACATCCGTTTATCTGATTAGACAAATGTTCTTTTTCTTACGTATTTATGGCAGTTCGTAGTCTTCAAAATTATTATCATTCTGTCACAAAATTTATTGGCAGGTTTCTTATTGAATTATGCAACAATGATTCAACAAGCATTCAACAAATCATACTCAAAGTATTTCCGTAAAGTGACAATCGGTTTTATATTCTCATATAAACACAGGGGGCGGTGGGGTAGCGTAGTGGTTTAAGCGTTCGCTCGTCACGCCAATGACCCGTGTTAAATTCCCCACATGGTTACAGTATGTGAAGCCCATTTCTGGTGTCCCCCGCCGTGTTATTGATGGAATATTGCTAAAAGCGGCGTAAAACCATCCTCACTATAAACACAGAATTTCACAAAACATTATCTAAAGGCGTCATTTAAGTCCATATCATTGCAAATTGCAGATTATGATAATAATGAACCGTTGGTTTCCTGCCTCAACCCACGAAGAAAGCATGTTACTTTCGTGGTTGCCAGTCGTCTCAGTTAGCTGTCAGAGTTGCGGCCCTTTGCCTTGCCAGTACTTTTTTTTTATCGTTGGGCCAAGCCAAAGCTTCGCGGGATTTCATCCATTCGTCACCACTCGCCCCTTTCCGTAAACTCCAAGAAGAATCGGCTTGTCCCGGAATAACACGAGTGGGTCACAAATGCAACCTTTTCGTGCCGATAAAGCGATTGCCCGAAAGATGGATCGGGTGGTCAGGCTCGCTGACTTGGTTGGCATATGTCATTGTATCCCAATTGCGTAGATCGATGCTCATGCTGTTGATCACTGGACTGTCTGGTCCAGACATGATTATTTACAGACCGCCGCCATATAGCTGGAGTATTGCTGAGTGCGGCGTAAAATAACAAACCAACCAAGCAGCTCAAAGGAAATACGCATCTGAGACCTGAATAGCTACATCATTTCCAACAACACAAAGTTGGCACGCTGTAATATAGCTGACATGCTATTTCAAGCGACACCCAACAACATTCATTCACTACAGTGGCTTGAGTTAAATGTCTGGCCGAGAAACAGATTGAACATTTTGCTTGGAATAAACTATTCACTCACTTATTAACCTATTTGGCTATGTTCAGTTTTAGTGAGGTCGAGTAATAATTCAGCAGTTGATGTTTTTAATGATATTCCTACGAATATATAGGTTCCTGTGCCAAGTTACAGAAGTCAGCTCTGTGTTATCCAGCGTTCTATTTCCATGCCATTGCACATTAGAATAAAGTTTATGTATGATTGTAAGTAGATAATTTCAGCTTGACGTTTGTTTCAGTGTGACCAGGAATATATTGTAACGCTGCAGTTAAGAACGATGTCCAACCCTTTTCACAGAAATCTGCCATAGTGAGTGAGTTTAGTTTTACGCCGCTTTTAGCMATATTCCAGCAATGTCACAGCGGGGGACACCAGAAATGGGCTTCACTGAAAGCAAAAGTGTGAATGGAATAGAATATCAGTGGTTCAGAACCGAGAATATGTCAAAGAATAGCATACCAGATATTTTAGTAGGTGTTGAATTTGTCCACATCACGATTAGCGCTTTGTGAGACGCTTCCAAATGCACCGGTGATTGGGCACCATCCCAACACAGTGTGGAGCGACGTTCACAACATCGGTCACCGGATTGTCTAGTCGAGACTCGAATATTTACAGGCTGTTTCCATATAGATGGAATGTTGATGAGTTTACAAAATAAACAAAACAAAACCTAACTGGATCATTTGCTGACGAGACATGGAGCCAGGCGCGGATCTAGATATATTACGGCTGCTTCGTTTGTCGCCAAGTGAAAACCATCAGTTTGGAGGGATTTTAGAGCGATCATGTGACTGTGATTTTTTAAACTTAACGTAGTTTAAACGTGGTGATTTCTCAAACTAATGCGAATCGGGTTTAAGCAAACGTTTATATTTCTACTGCAGTTGACAGCGTTAGTCTGAGGGGTTTGGCATGACGTGGTAGGAGATGGAATTGCTGACTTTCCGCTTTCGTGGCGTCTGTGTATGTATGTGTGATACAAATGATGGCTAGCTGTACTCTCTTACCTTCCAACTTGGTTGTTGTCTGAAGGCTTTCTCATTTTCGTCCCGCCCACAGCGTGGATTCATTATGTTCTATGACATCACAAATGAACGTGCATTCCATGAAAAACGTGATATTCAGCTGTGCTTGGTGTGAGATGGATGACTCGTCACACACAACATCAGTGTGGCAAGGAAATAACCTGAAGTGCTGGTTAGTTGTTTAACGTCGCAACTAGTCATTGACATTATGAGCATCGAGGCATGTGTCAACCAAGTTAGAGAGCCTGACCACCCGATCCCGGTAAGCATGAGTTGCTGAAATACACAATGCCATTTTAGAAAGTGGTCAAATGTAACATATGTTATTTTGGGGATTACACTTTCTCAGTAAAGTACAGATTCTAGCACTTTCTGGGGTTGAGTCCCATCCGGGATTCGAACCCACACCCTCAGAGCCAGGCACCTAATCGACTTCCATTTTTGTGGAAGCCACGGTGGCTGAGCGGTCTAGGCGTGTGACTTTGTGTGCTGGCGATTAGGTGCCTGACTCTGAGGGTGTGGGTTCGAATCCCGGATGGGACTCAACCC
>VKKT01001239.1:45016-66227 GCA_008038995.1 Haliotis laevigata
TTGTCTATTTATGTTGTTCTGTCTACTCATGGGTTCTGACCATTGTGGTTTATGTTTAATCATTGGCTTTGTTTATTTATGTGTCTAGACCTTGTGTTTTGTCTACTCATGGGTCCTGCTTGACAAGGGTGCAAGAATCTGTATCGAAATGTTGCACTCACAAAATAAAGAAGTTGTTATACATAAAAGTTGTCTATATTGTACTTCCCAACTTCTAAAATGCCAAAAAAGAAGTTATGGAAATAGTTATGCAAAACCAACACATCTTGTGAAGGAAACAATGAAAAAAACAATTTATAACTAAGGTAGTGCACATTCATCATCAAAGACAGTTGCATAGCGTATGAACAATGAATACCCAATCAACAAATAACTTTAACATAAAATATCAATTATACCATATCGTTCAGTAATCTTTACCATCAGTGTATTGCCTTTAGGAACGTACAGGTGCAAAGCATTGCTGGTCTAACGACTTGATTGTCTGGTGTAATCCTCTTAATGTCTTACAGCAGTGTAAGTGTATTTATACTCATGGCAGTCCCTGCTGTTAATTGTTTATATTTAAAGCATAGCAAAGATCTTTTTAAAAACTAATTCAAAATTATGACACTATGCTTCATATTTATTTAAATATCCAGCTCTTTACACACCAAACCAATTGTCAAGTCGTGCATAAATTGTTTGGTTTGGATGCACTAAAGTAACTAAATAAACATAAAATAATCCAAATTTATAATTGTTCTTTCGTTTCCTCTGTTACATCTTTCACACAAATTTATGAGTTGTGGGTTCGAATCCAAGTTTGCCCCAGTTCTGTTTCTAGGTTTGTCCCCTCCATACCCATGCTTGTGGATTTCGCCCAAATGGTAAATATCTGAGACCTGCATTGTTTTATGGTTCCTCCCACATCAAAGTGACAATCCTTGACATACCTGGCATACTGGTTACAATAGTGTTACAGCCAACTCATTCACTCACACTAACGTCCTCTAAGCCTTCATTAAAGGCATAACATTCTTTACCGCAAACATGTAGTGAAAAAAGAATGAATTCTGATCATTCGATTGTCAAAAAAACTGAAAAATGGAAAATTAAATCAATTTCAAACTCTAGTTTACATGGTTACAGAATTATCGGACAAAATATCCTAATTTGTCTTAATCTCCTTGATGGCTGTGTGGAAGCTCACTACCCAGACTAAGATCAGGTGATATGAAACAGATCTATCTCGTTAGTCAGAAAGTTACCTTCCAGGTACTGTAGCGGTTATGAATAGAAAATGAAATGAATAGAAAAGGGGCTTAAACACATTAGGAATTATGGTCCATCACACTAAATTAGTACCCTTGTCAGGCTAATGAATGGTCGGCCATTCACCTTGTGCTTAAACTGCACATATTGGAGGGACTCCAATTTTTAATTTAAAAAAGAAACAATAGTAAAAAGACTGGAGTAGGCTCACTTACAATTCATGAGACAGTTTAGTTTTACGCCGCTGTTAGCAATATTCCAGCAATATCATGGCGAGGGACACCAGAAATGGGCTGAGGACCACACCCGGATCTTTAGCATGATGAGCAAACGCTTTAACAACTAGGCTACCCTACCGACCCTACAATTCATGATTTTCTTATCTTAAACTCTCACAGAACAAAATAGAAAATCTGTTTGTTACAGGTCCTCAGTTCCTATGGTGATTTCAGGTTACAAAAGTCACCAATGCTTGCAATACAAATGTATATGGCAGCTGAACACTGTGATTTGGAGTCATCATACCTGACAGTCATGGATGGTGCTCTTTACATCAACCACTGGTTTTTTCTGGCAGATATTTAGTTGTTATTTGCTAATATAATGCAACTAGTAGATAGCCTGATATAGCTTGAATATTGTCAAGTGTGGTATTTGTGACATCAGTGAAATACTGTTTTTCAAGCAGGGTTTATCCTTGTGCACTCTCTTATCTGGGTATTAATGTTCCGCTACATCAGCAAATGCTAATTATTGTGATACTAGGCTTACAATAACTTACACTAGTCTGAAGACACACTAAAATGGATCGTGTAGTCATGCTTGGTTACTTCGGCCCACTTGCACAAAGTGTTCTGAGCACCACGATGGCCTTAAGTCAATGGTAGAGTTTGGAGTTATGACCATCGACCATCGCAGCGCTAAGATCGCTTTGTGCAAGTACTGCTTGGTCAGTTGGATGTCATCCTACTGTGATGGTGACATATTGTGTTCATAGTATCAACCACTAGTTTGACCCGATTATATCAGCCTGCCCTGACATACCATATGTAATATAGTTGACTACTATTAAACAGTCACTCCCTCACTTAGTCATCCACCCAACCCACCTAACCATCTACCCACTAGTGAGTGAGTGAACTGGGTTTTACACTGCCTTTAGCAAGAGTTCACCAATATCACGGCTGGGGACACCAGAAATGGGCTTCATAGAGTGTACCCATGTGGGGAATTGAACCTACCGGTAGGTCTTCGGCATGACGAGCGAACGCTTTAACCACTGGGCCACCCCACCGCCCTAATCCATCTACTAACCCAACAACATACTGACACAAGACTGTAGTGTATTTCATTCTTTAATCATGCTTCTTCATGGTGTTCACAAATTCCACATAACTTGTGTACACAAGAAGCCAAGTGCTTATAGGAAATAATATCAGTATATAACAATCATAATACAAAAATAACAGAATACAACACAAACAGTAACATTGCACAAAACAATAAATCCACATTTCATCAGCAGGCTGTTAATTACAGCCACCTTGTTTAAACAAAACTTGTGGTTTATGGACTTCCAAGTTCTTCTCCTGAAATATGCTTCTTATGAATTTTGGTCAAAGTGACTACATTGCTCAATTTAGTTAACATGCATGTCTCTCATCTGGGAACATTTGTTTGAGTTGGATGTGAGTTTGAAAAATATGATCTTACTCCTTCATCACAGTAAATATCAAGGTATCTACCATCGTTAATCACCTCAGGTATTACTCACAGTTCACCTGCCACAAAATAACACTCTGTTCAATGAATGGAGGTTTTGACACTGTTGTCAATTTTACACATCATAATTTTAGTTTGCAGTGACAAAACTGTATTCCTTTAGGGTTTTCAGTTTAGGGTGAAACATAGTTCATTTTTGAATATTTCAAATGTTTTCACAAGACAATGTAGGCCAGTAGGCCATATGTATTTTATATCCACAAAATGTCGAGGCTTATCCTCAAACCCTTTGTTGTTAAAAGAATTTTAAAATGCTTAGTAAATAAAACATTAAAACATTTGAGTTTTTTAAATCAACTCACATGTATTTGTTCATGCTCTACCCCATGAAAATCAGTTAAACAAGGAATGTTTTTGCCAAGCTGTAATATTCATCTGTAATAAACTTAAGACAAACATCCTATCACTGATCCCATTTGACTGACCTCTCTGTTACCTATCAATTACATACCTCAGGAGGTATCAGATTCAGATAAACTGCATGTCACATGGCTCCAAAGTTCAGCTGACAGGTCATCTATATTTCATAGCCTCAAACCATGGTCGTGTCTACCAATAAAAACTATACTAACTAGACTTAGATAGATATGTGATTACAGTTCGTGTCTAAATTATCTTACATAGGATCTACTTTGCCCCTTGTGTTTAGGCTTGTCCTGACATTCCCAACAAATTTGCATGGTCAATATATCATTGAAAATATTGTATCTATTTAAATATTACAGATTACTGCCTAATGTATCTAACAATCCTGACCTATCAGGAGAGAATAGCAATATGGTTACTGATTCCAAGAAAAGAAAATCGACAATTAATTATATGAATAGGAAGCTAGATAATCTCTCACATTTTACATAAGCTTGAAATATCCTACACTCAAGTCAAATATACAAAACAGTTTGGAATTTTAAACTCAAAACATTTTCATTTAGCAATGAATTTTTCAACCTTGTTCAAAGAAAATGAGAAAATCTCCCATAAAGGGTTTCATTATGATTATTTATTCAGAGAGTTCAAAAATCATATAAAGGGGATAAATCTAATGATAACACTTATATATAAAATCAAACTTAAGACCTGACCTGAAGAGGTGAGAGTTCACCAGGATCACGAGGTCAGCAGTGATGGAGAGATTGTGACTTGGAGGCATCATCTTCAGTTTGCTTTATAAGTGATAAACAATGACCTTACTGGTATTCTCACCTATCAGTACCGGGTCAATCTGAGCCTGTCTTAGTGGGTTAAGCAATGTTTTAATCTGACTGGTTCATGAGTCGTTGTCATCTACTTGTGCTTAGCTTACAACAGGACTCTCCATCCTTTTTGTCATCACACCGTGAAGTCTATATGCTCAATTTTCACATTATGAAGTAAGATCTTAAGGAAATCTGCCATTTTTAAAACATACAAACATATGAAAACAAGTATTGGTTTTTTGTGTGTGACTGTGATGAAATGAAATCATTATTTTAATATTCTATGAATAATTTATTGTGAAATATTAAATTATTTTTGATTTAATTCAAAACTTAAAAAACAACAACACAGACAATGTATGAAATAGCTTGCAGGATAGGTGCATCTTTCTAGTGATTGCTGGAAAATGTTATGTTATAACCATAGTAAATTTTATGTTTTAATGCATCTGTTCTATTTGTTTTCTGAGGCCAGACTAATTCCTATTCTTGTTTTATGGTTTTGATCACTATAAAAAATGAAATATATATGTGTTAAATATAAAGGATCAGTAGGGATGATTTGAAAATTTCCTTTACAAACAATTCTTTAAATAAAGTTTTAACAAAAATGGTAAAGTACTAGTACGGTAAATTTTTCCAGTATCAATCAATCAGAATTTGTTATAGAAATTATTACTTTTTCAAAATCTAGGAAAGTTGTACCTGTATAACAAGAAAATAAATGGTCTGGCCTGACGCTCCTACTGTTTCACAGTATACATAAACATAAGTAAATTCCAATATCATCTTGGTACGTAAGCTGAGACCTATAATCAACTTAATCAGCTTCTGACACAAACAGCAGTAACAGAACAGGTAGACAATCTCTACACTGATACACCTGTACAACTGCATCATTAACAGCGTAGAAACAAAAATAGAACAATTTCAAAACTGTGAATAATTAACAAATGCAGTAAACATGAAAATGAACTTCTCGCTGTGCATACAAAGTAATGACTTGTAGAAAATATTTCTAAAACTGACTTCTGTTTGCTTCATATCTTACTTGATGGTGTAAAAAAATATTTGTTCTGTTACAATGAATTTTAAACATAGATCCTAGATTCAGATGAATGATGAAGTTGCAGTTAAAATGATTATACATGAGATGAATTTCCTGATTTTCAAACTCGGAAATGTACAAATATGTTCATGTGTCTGTTTCTTTTAGACCATCAGTATACTAAGAGATGTCTAACATCATGTTAGAATATATTTCCTAGAGCTCTGTGCATATGTACACATATGTACACAATGTACAGATTGTGTTTATGCTAAACAGATGTACATATTAAATACTAAGTATCACCCATATCACACATATAATAACTCATTCACACAGTTTCTGACTTTAATTTTTCAAAATGAAAAATCTGAGTAAATGCATTTTTCGGACAACCCAAGGCAGGTTTAAGGCTTTTTGACTTTGGTCAAAAAAATATGTACTTGACAAAAATAAATAGATTTGTTGTAGGAAAAACTTGGAATTTTGGAAAATCTTGGCTGTAAGATTTCCTCCAAATTACATATTTTCATATATTTCTCCATACAAACATTGTCTTGCATCTTGTCACACTTAATATCATACATCAAAATTGTGCCATATTCAAATGATGAGCTCTAAACTATCATCACTTTCATTGTCCGAGTTGGTCATCCCACAATTACTGGAACTAAATGTTTCTTGCGGCAGTGCACTGTCTTCTGATTCACTGCACACATACCAAGGTGCCTCTGGTGTTAGTTTCAAAACATTGTCCACATATACCTCATCACTCATCGGTTTTCCTTGACGTCTGTATCTATCATTGGTCACTTTCACTATATTGTCCAGAAAGACCTCATCACTATCACCAATATATGCCTGATTCTCATATATGTTTTCCTTTTTGCTCCTTGATGAACATTTCAAAAGACTCATCATGGGAACATAGTCGTTTTCATAGTCAGGCTGACCTACACCGGAATCGGTGCTCGATTTTGATTTGTCATTTTGCATTGCACGAATGTTCATAACACCAACTTGTGTCTGTGATTGAATGATGATTGTCTTTTTATGGGGATCCACATTACTGAGGTGGTCACTCTGAGGTTTACTTCCAGTCACAGAACTGTCTGATACACTTATTTTAGAAGAAGGGGAATGAGATGTCTTTCGGGTCCTATGAGGTCTGACACAAGACTGAGTCTCAGATTCACTGTCCGTCACCTGGCACACACGTCTTGCTTCACGACGGCCTTTGTTTTTGGCCTTCACGAATTGTCCTTGTTGAGGGCCAGTATTGGCCATTGTGCTGCCCATATTGTGATAGGTAGGTTTGACACTTGCCTCTTTCTTGAGTTGAGCCTCGTTGAGGCTTTCCTGTACAATCTGATCACAAATATCAAACAATGGAGCTTGATGTTTCCCATCAGGGTTCGGACTTGGGACAGCTCCAATCCTTTTATTCCATTTTTCGAAACTTTCCGTCACAAGTTTGTCTGTGCTGTCCAGTGTCCAAGCAGGAGCCCTCTTTCCGTGTTTGCGTGATTTGCATTTACCCTGAACAGATCTCTCCTCCTCTGAAGCATCTGGTGTGTGGAAGGCAGTGGGCCTCCTGAACCAGTTCATGTACTTCTCCTTTACAGATTCTGATAAACTCTCCTGTCTGTTTACCTTGGATCGTTGAGAATGAACGCCTGCCATTTTCTTCTGAGTAGTTTTGGGACAACGGCAGTAATATTCACTTTCACTATCACTTACAACAGGTCTGTGCCTGCTGAGATCTGTCACAGGAAGTTTGGACCACACAAGCGTATTGTCAGTAGTGTATCCATCAGAATACCAGTTATGGTCATCTCTGAGAAGCGACCTACAGGATGGAAGATTGGGATATGGGTGATGGTCATCAGAATTCAGTTGAGAAATACTGTCCCAGGTGTCTGTGAGGAGGCATGTCTGGCTGGCCGATCGGCCTGGAGGAGGTATCCATCTTGGACTTCCAACGGAGAGACTGGACTCACTCAGCATGTGGTCATCATGTCGCCTTGGACTCAGTGACGCTGGGATAGAACTAGCATCGTCATCATCAAGGATGTCCTCATCTGCACTGATGTATCGTCTGTGCATGTACATTCCTACAGACTGGAAACTCACCACAGACCTCTTCTCAACATCCAAATGATCAGGATCTCTAATGAAAGATGTGTTGGATTCTTCTGATATTGTTCCCGGCTTGTAGAAACCTGATCGAACTGTTCCAATAGACTTCACATCAATTTCTGAAGCAGAATCTAGCAAGCTGTCCTGGAGTAGGTTCTTGTAATAGTGACCATTATATATAGCATCATTGTACTGGCTGTACCAACCAGCACTGAATGGTCTTTGTAATTTCAGTTTATGTTTAACACACAGACTTAGCTTACAGTTGATGCAGCTGTCCTTCACACAGACCAGTGTCTTGGCGTCTGAGGGTACATCAGAGATGCTGACGTGGAAGAACCTGTAGTAGATTGTTAGGGAGACAATAGCAACAAAGAAGCATGATGCTGTGATGAAGACAAGGAGATACCGATACCCTTCTTCTCCTGCTGCATCTTGAACCATCCAGATGAGACAGAGAGTGGCATTCTCCAGGAACATAATGATGTAAAACATCACATATCGGAACATGGAGCTCTGACTGCTGAAGTTGATGAAGGCAAAGATGTACATATAAGCAACAAGGACACGGAATGATATCGTGTAAACTTTGCTGCCATTTGATTCATTGATTGCACTGAAGACGGATGTACACACACAAACAAGCATTGTCACCCAATGGAGTCCAATCACTAAAAACAACCACTGTGAATACAATGTCGCGAAAAGTGACAGGGATATTATTCTGGCTGCAATTTCACCTGCACGCCACAAAAGTCGAAAAATGGATCCCGGCCAGGTTAAAACAATATTTTCAGTGTCACAGGTTTCATGCTGTCTACGAAAACTCCCCAAGGCCCAAGTTGTCGAAAGTAGAGTGGATCCTGCTGCTAGGTACAGTATCCAGTAAGCGGGGAACGATGTGTTCTCCAGGGCAAGGTAGCATTGTACCAACATCAATGGAAAACCTGATGCAAAAGCAAAAGTCAATCGTAACAAAAACAATTCAGCCATTTCCGCTTTTTTCACCAGAACATCCCTTTCTCTCAACACGGTAAAATGTCTCCATATAAATCCCATTTGAATGATATGAAGAAATGCCATAACGATAGCTTCACAGGTGGTTAGACTATCTCCTTTTCTGTTGAGGAGCAATATGGCTGAGAGTAACTGTACAAGCACAAGGGGTATAAGTAGTACCCCCATTACAAGACTGAACCAGCTCTCCTGTGTTGTGACACTGATCCACAGAAAGTAAGCCAACATTGTGTTCGTAACCAGCTCTGCCAAGTGTGTCAGGAGAGACAGCACAATGTAAAACACAAAGCACCCTGTAAGACATTTGTTTCCCATTTTTAGTGATTCTTCGAAACAGATCAGATCTTCTTGTTCAGGGTCAAAGTTGAAGGATACTAATCCCACTCTTACATTCTTCTTGACATCTCTCGAGTTATATGAAGGTCGCCATTTTCCGCTTACGTAGAGGCCATAAGTTTGACGGGACGTTAATCCACTTGTGATTCCTCCTTGGATTGCAGGCTTAAGACTTTTTCTCCATAAAGTGTAATTTCACAGGAGACATGAGGATGAGTGAGATTTGGAAATATCTCCAATTAGTTCACGCATCAAACAGCAAAGATCTAAATTCAAAATCAAACAGAATATATCTTTTTAGACCTCTGATTAACATGTTCAATTGACATGAAATCCTTGTGATGACATTGCACATGTTTCCCAAAGATCAAAGTGACCCATGTCCACACTGCGGTCAGTCCTTATTCACACATTCAGGTTTCAACAGTGCACGTCTCCTCTTAGCCAAGCTCTTGAGGAGCAGACGTCTCTGGTCCTGACATATCTTGACTCCAGACTATTGTAAATCCTTGAAGAGGAGATGATTAGTTGTAAATCCTAACATGAAAGAAGTTGTTCAGCCTTCATCACACATATTTAAACACCTACTTCTTTCATAGCAAGCATCTTCTCGAGGCAGCAGCAAAAAATCACAAGCAGACGTCAACAGGTTCAAAGACCAGCCAGCGATTTCTGCTTGTCATCTCACATGCATTTCAAACACTGTTCATACAATCCAGCCATACAAGCATAGACTTGGTCCAGGCTATCCGTCTCAGAAAGTATCTAATCCCATCAATTTGTCCACTGACGAGGTTATTATCGGCCAATCGGGATTAACTCAAGCTTTTTCTTCCACATCAGAGAGCAGGTTGTACCTCGTTTGCACAATACAACTGGTGTTTGTTCCTTCAGGCCGGATTAGTAGTTACAACTGCGGAGAGAAAATAATGAAAGTATTAATCCAAATTAGGAATGTATTTTGTTCAGTACACGCTATCACACAGTATTCATGTTGCTGAGGGTGTAAGCCACGATTATTATACAGCCATATCCATGCTGACTCATACTGTATATTTAAATACTCTCTCAGGTGGGGTCGAGTGAAAGTATTAAAAACACTCAAGGTTATCCTTCACTGATCTCCTAAAGAGTAACATTATATGTGCAAACACTAAAAGCCTTCAGAGCTGATGACATACAATATACCATCTAAGGACAGAAATGTATGGATTTTTTCTTCAAATTATGTGTTCTTTTACAAGTGAAACTTTCAAAAGGGCATGTTTAGAGTAGCTATTGTTGAAAGGATGTGTTTAAAGTTCATACAACCTATGTTTAATCACATACTTCTGTGTTGAGTAATATTTAGGTCAGAGATATGAACTGAAAACATGTCTGGATAGTGTCATTGGGATATTTGATTCATGTACCTTTTGAGATGTGAACTATTTCAGTGTAGATTCCTGACTGATCTGTTCACTACAATGGGATATGATTTCAAAGAATAAATACATACTTTGTCGTTCACATTATGTTTGAGCATAAACAAGACTGTCAACATAATATTTAAATATTTGAAAGACCATAAAAAGCAATTAAACCACTGAATTAATGAAAAATTAAATCTTCAGCCTTCCCTATAAGCATTGATGGCAGTTGCCATCTACTCCATAGAGATTATTCCATAATAGCTTATAGACTACCCAGTCATTTTATGAGAATGACTGGTGAAAACAATTCAGCAGTCATATTCTTGATATGCATACACATATATATTAAACTGACATTATTGACCATCCTGATACTCCATGTTGTCTTATTAAGTATAATTTAATCTAATCACTACAGAGATGTAATGAAGACTCAAGTAAATGTTGATCTTATTTGTTCTGCAGATGAACATTTGATGTAAGAGAGTGGAACATGTACAGTCAGGTTTTCTGTAAAATGTATCTCTGAAAAATGTCAACAGCTTCAGAAGCTTAGGCATGACTAGCCATTATTCTGAAATGTAGGAGATGAGGGAATATCTACCAGTATATATCTAGGGAACAGAACTTTCATGTCATTGATATAAGAAATAGAAACTATTAAAAACCCACTACATTAATGCAATACATACTGAGAGAAACAAATAAAGGAACACAGGAAAATGCAAGTGTTCCTTTAATATTTTCTAGTTTTCATCACCAGCTTTGAATAGTACTGTGGTGATGAAAACTGGAAAATAATAAAGGAACGCTTGCATTTTCCTGTGATCCTTTATTTGTTTCTCTCAGTATATAATAGATATGAAGTTCATAAACATCAGAAAATGTTAAGCTTCCACACAAATGATACTGACCATTTCAAAAGACAGTCTGTTTCGATTTCTACGAAGAAGACAACTGCATTTTCAACCAAGCCAGAGGAAAAGAAACCAAAAATGCAGAAAAAAGCACTTACTGAGACGCCATCAAACAGAACACTGATATCTGAAACAACACACTTGCACTTCAGCTGCTAAGAAATCCTCCCACAATAGATCCACCATCCATTGTCCTTGTCTCAAAAACACCCAAACAAGTGTCAGCTACTGAACCCAGATCACACAAAAGAATTCCACTACATTTCTTTTGCAGCCATATCTATTCAACCGATGTCGATGGTTCATAAACAGCAACGGATAGTCAATGAGAAATAGACGATAGTCAATGAGAAATAGACCATAGTCAATGGGAAATAGACGAGCAGCTTAGTCGTCAGCTGGTGCCATTTATCACATGCCTGGTGCTATTTATCACATGCCTATCAAAAATGTGCTGGTTCAATGACAAGTAAATGAGAAATATGAGCAATCCCATGCCTCGTTACCTGCTCCTAGTGTACATATGCTTCAAGCAGTAGTATGTGCAGCTGAAATGAGAGACGGCCTACTGTCCACTACGCTCCATGACAGATGAGTACGCGTTGACAATGAGGGCTGATTGACAGGCTACGTACATACAATGGTAACAACTTGGTCAGGGTTGTTGGTCTGTGTGTTTCTCTTTTTCCACCTAACGAATCCATCAATGATATCCATATTAACTCATCAATCATCAAATGCATACATATCTGTCAGCGGGAACTGTCAACAAGATTGTTGATACTTAAACTTGGGAATATTGGTTGTTTTTTAAACAGCAGTCTCATATTAAGTGTCATGCTGCAATAGTATTCATTTAAGGTTTTCAAAAAGTCTGTACAGTGAAGCCCCATTAGTCCGGACCCCGATAATCCGGATGTCTCGCCTCCCAGACGATTTCAGCCTGTTACCAATCTATGCCTATATAATTTGCCTCGATAATCCGGAAATTTCTATAAATCTTCTAAGTTAATATTTTACCTACTACAGTTTATTTAGATAGGGATCTATAATTTATTTCAACTGCTGGGGGGACTCAGGAAATGGTCAACAAAATGATACGGTAGGTGAAGTTATTAGAAAAGACACAAATATTTGTGGAGTTTCATGTAACAAAAGACACTATAAAGAAAATTAAAAGGTTTTCTTGCAGTCTTTTCAAGATGCAGTCATAAAAAATATAAACAGACATGGGAGAGTCACCCTTCAATATGACAAGCATAAGGGGGGAGTCTTTTTTTCCCAGTACATTACTACATCAGAAACATCTGACCCAGCACATATGTCTGTTAAAACTGTATGGTCCTTTACATGGACAATCTTTATGTTTATTTTTCATACACAAAAAGTTTCATGAATAATATATGCTGGAAAAGTAAAATTATGTTAAATTAACTACTCCCTGTAAAATTAATTCTGTCATAAAAATTTAGCATATGCATAGATGTATTATATGGTCTCTGATGATAGATACTTCACCAAGTCTGATAATAGAATATACATGTACTCTGCCTTATGAAGTTGGTTCCTGATTGATTGAGTGGAGCTGATTTCTCTGTACACCATCATATTGATGGAATACCACTAGCCAATGTAACACACAATTCATTCACTCGCTGTGCTGATGCTGACAGACTTTATTGAATAAACATTCAAAATAAATACGATATTAAAAATTTCAAATGCAACATAATATCAAATCAAAGAAAAGAGAAAAGCCTGTGTCAATATTTTTCAAAACCTCAAAGCCTATCCATTGTTAAAGACAAGGTTACCTGACAAACTCTGATCGTTGAAACACCACGAAGTTCACCAAACAAGAGTGCACATTCACAGAACAGACTGAATATAGTTTCTCCCCTGCTGAGAACTAACATATTCCATGAAGGGAGAACCATCACACATTCACTGTCCGCATAAATCCAAATCCTCGAACGAAATAATCCTCTGCGCGGAACACTGAAATTTCACGTACTCCCTTGTAAGGCCCTTTAAGCCTACTGTGGCTCACTCAATATTCAGGCAATAAGACTCCAAGTGCTCAGCAGAGCGTGCTTGGGATCCCTTCCCTGAATCGGGAGACATTCCGACACTGACCAACCAGACCTGGTCATGTGACACAGGGTCACAGAGGGTATAATACCATGGTTGTTACTGTCAACTTGTGAAAAAAGGGCTTGTTCATTGTGAGTGAAACACTTTAATGGAAAGTCAATATTTCTGTTTCAGCTTTAACTATTCTAATTAATTTCTACTTTGACTATTTTGTGAAATAAATTGGATTTCCATATCGTTTCATGTTTCAAAGAGCACAGGTAAAAATTTAGGGAAAAGTATATAATCAACCTTTTCCCGATACTGTCGTACAGCATGAACTCCTTTGTCAGCAGAATATCTTGAAATTTGAAAATAAATTATAATAGTGTTAAAACTGTCAATAGGAAAACAGATTTAAATTCTTGAATCTGATCTAGATCCTTCTAAAGAGTAGGTCTGATTTCAAACAATACAGACCCGACATTATCCTACTTAATCCAAGAGAGGGAGTGAGTTTAGTTTTACGCCACACTCAGCAATATTTCAGCTATATGGCAGCGGTCTGTAAATAATTGAGTCTGAATCAGATAATCCAGTGATCAACAGCATGAGCATCAATCTACGCAACTGAGAACTGATGAGTGTCAACCAAGTCAGCGAGCCTGACCATCCAATCCTGTTAGTCGCCTCTTACGACAAGCATGGGTTACTGAAGATCAATTCTAACCAGGATCTTCACGGGTCTAATCCAAGAGAAAACAGACTACTTAAGTCATGTGTCTCGCCCTCTGGTGAGAATCATTGATCATTTCTATGTATATTGCATAATGACAATCCAGTGATTGATGTCATGAATATTCATCTTTGCACCTTTGACATGCATCAACCAAGTCAGCAAACCTAAATCACCTCTTATGACAAGCACCTGTTGCAGAAGACCAATTTTAACCTGTATCTTCACAGGTAGGTGGTTTATGGAGTAATAAACAAATCTGAATACTGGCACTAGAACACATTAATCTTTTCTCAAAGCAAGTGAGAGAGGAAGTGGATATCAGCAAATCAGGAACTGCAACTACTCCCAAACCATGCCACTGCCTCAAATGTACAATGGAAGTGGACGTGAAACTGCCCACTGTGGTCAGCTACCAGTCAAACAGAAAAATCAACGGTCAAATCTGATTGTTGTTAGTGCTCTCTGACTGTTGATCCTTTCACAGGTGTTATATGGGACATTCTTTAAATTCCACAACACTTTACAGTTATCAAGAAATGGCATGCTGGAATTCTTGCATCCACACTCCTTTTACCAATCTTTCATATATTTACAGCTATTGTGCTGTCAAAACATAACAAGAGTGTCACCAGAATCATTTAAATTCCTTTTAGCCATAAAGAAAGATTTCATCAGGGTTAGAAATATCTTTCACATAGAGCCTTTGAACAGCAGTTAGTAGTGATACACATAAAGGCAAGTCTTTATGGATGTCAACTTCATTATTTGGAGGGAAACGACGTTTGAAGTACCGGTATATTCTTACTCCTTTCACATGTTCATTTGTCTGCTAAGTTATCAGCTGCAATCTACCCAAAGGTAAAAGTAGTTACTGACAATAGAAATTCACCCACCATCACTGCTTCATCAAAATTACCAGTCGTGGACTATCACATTTTTGTTGATTTAAAAAAACTGTGGGCCTTGTAAAGTCATTTGGGGTAGTTGAATTGTTAAAATCAAAATGCTTCAATTCCTAAAACTGATACAATAGTTAAGCCAATATTGGTGTCCCTTGCAATGATACAGATATTGCTGAAAGCAGTGTCTGAACTATAGGGCTGGGACGATTCACCGATACATCGATGCATAGCGATACATTTAAGTTTGACACAGCTATTGTATCGTGGACTGGTGTACTGAAAACGATACACAACTTTTTATCAAAACAGTATTATCTTAAACATGTTACAGTACTTATTTAGAGAAAAATACGCAATTGATGGAGTTACTTGTTTGTTTATTACAACAGTGTTATTGTTAAACACAAATACCTTGAAATACATGATTTTAAATCTTGATACCATGTCATTCTTTCAAGGTGTATGTATCATGATACATATCATATTGCAGGTAAAATATCGCGATATGGCTTGTATCGTGACATAGTGTATCGTCCCAGCCCTACTGAACTAACCCACGCTAAAGCATTTATGATTTTCTTCAATCGCAACAAAAACAATAATTCTCTAACATTCATGCCATTCATCATACAGTTACACAAAGATTCTACTTACATCCCAGCTTGCCCCTCCTAACACAGAGAGGAGAGTTCCACAGCCACATACCGCCGACTGAGACTTATCAATACATACATCAATATATGAATGATGTGACTTGTTTATGACAATGAGTGTTATCACAGCCCCCGATGACCTTCGACTCTCAATATAGCGCCGATAATAGTCCCTACAAGCAACCTTCTATGTACATATGATGGACATTGAATACATGACCTGGTACTTGCCGTGTGGTATTTGGACACCCTGGACAATTGTGTACACCATTCATGTGTGTTCAATATACTCTATACATGAGCTTCACAGACTCTATGTCAGTCAGTATAAAAAGCTATTCATTTCAGTGAGATGAATGTTTGATGCACAAAAGAATGGCATTTAGGATTTAATTCAATAGCATTTTTGGTACAAGTTTGTCCCATATTCCATTTCATATCTTGGGATCTTTTATACTGTTACCGATATGAACATACTAATTTCGAAACACTGTTGATCTTTGTTGTGAAAAGAAGTAATAAAATATTCCCATCACTCTCAACACATGTTGAATAATTATTAAAACACACCAACTGCAGCAATAGCTTTGTCTGCAGGTCTATCTGAAGCAAAGTATTGACATGTAAGATATAGATAAGATATAATGAATCTAACTGAATACATGTATATGATCTGGCATAAACTGGGTTAAACTTATACAACTAGAAAACATTACTAACAAGCTTTCATATTCTGATGGTTAATCTGTCATGACATGACAGCAGTTTGAAAGAATCACATGGCCCTGAACTTCCATTGTGTAGTGTACAGAGAGCCAGCCAGGAGACTCAAGTACAAACAACATCTCCCTCATCTCTGACTTACTCCCAGAGTTGCCCCTCTTGCTGGATATCTCCAAGAGTTTTCCCTCGACATAATTCCAAGACATGCAGAAAATTCCAGGTTCACTTCCCATCAGGAACAAGGTCTTCATTGACACAATTTACCAAACAAAGAATTTCAATTGCTTAGACGTCAAAAACTCTCAGCCAAATAGTGACCCTTTCTCTGAAAGTATGTTCATGTTAATAATTGATGTTCAAAGCAAAATGTGATCCAAAGCAAAAGGTGACAGTTTGAAGCAAAACATAGAACACTAACCTAAATATTTTTTCAGTCAATGACATGGAGTACATTAAAAACTCAGTTCATTGCACAAATGTTAAAATGCTAAACATTTAAACGTTAAAATGATAAACATCAACACATACCCACTTACTGACCCTCTATTATCCCACATCTCTCACTTGTGGCATGTAGACATAACACATGTATGTACAAATCCATCATCAGGGTACAGTAAGTCATCAATATCCAATAATGATCATCCAATAGAGACAATCAATCATATAGTGAGAGTCGGACAATACAACTGTCAATCATACTTTACCTACATTGCTTGTTGCAATAAATGTGTCACTCTCAGTGGACAAATATGCTTAGATCTTCTCACATTTGCTATTTCACACCGACTTGACTTATTCTTCAAGAATGCCACATGCCATACAACAAGGGATTGAGATAAATCTACAATCCTGGACGTGTGATTATGTATCTACTGAAACTACATGTATATGTACTTTTGGAAATGTTGATTTGTTGTTAAAGAGGGACTGGTGCAATGGAATAAATCTTATGAATCATGAGAACAGAGCTCCAGATAAGAATTAGGTCATTTGGGTACTGTACCCAATGTATTTTTTGGGAGTGGGTATTATGAATGTTGAGTGGGTATTTCATTTTCCGTTACCCACTGCTTTCAAATATGTGCGTATTTCAGTCATTTCACTCACCTAAGTATTACGTCATTGAGTAAGTTTACTAAGCAGGTATCTTCTGCCTCATGTCATACCTAATCAAAACCAACTTAAACATAAAGGAAATGATTTCATAAAAAATCACTCATCCTATACTGACAGTATAACACTTGTCCTATACTAACAGTACAAATTGATAGTAATCGATGTCTTTTTCATTACACAAGCGATTTTTATAAATATACTCGGTACGCATTTGTTTTAAACTTTTTGCATATCTAACATTATAAATGCGTAAATGGTACGCAACAATTATTTTTTCAATACGTAATTGGAAATTTTCTATGCGTATTTTACCCGGATACGCAGCTTATCTGGGCCTCTGATGAGAATAAACCTTGGATATTCTTGAAAGGAATATACATCTCCAGCTACCTTAGTAACACTTGACCCCACGGGGACACTGGGTCTGGGTAAATGTACATGTTCACTTGCAGAATCAAACCATCATTGTCTGATATGAGCAATGACTATATCCACTGAACCATCTAACTGTCACTTTAAAGCATCCTCAAAATTTACTAAACCCATGAAGATATGGGTTAGAATTGGTCTTCAGCAACCCATGCTTGTCGTAAGAGGCGACTAACGTGATCAGGTGGTCAGGCTCACTGACTTGGTTGACACATGTCATCATATCCCAATTGCATAGATTTAGCTCATGTTGTTGATCATCTGGTCCAGACTTGATTATTTACAGACCACCAACATATAGCTGGCTTCAAACAACAAACAAACAAAGATAATCTACTACAGCATGAGATTTGTAAGTCTTTGCCTATTCTCACAGCAATAAATAAGGTCAGACATTGATACGATGTAGGGATAAAGAGTATCTGACACCCTAAGGAGCACAACACTTCAGATTAAATGAATGTACCTGAGAACACTGACAACAAACAAATAAACTGGGATATGATGGTTTTTCTGTCGCTGTGGACGCTAAACATGCTGTCTCTTGTCTGCGTGTCATAAACAACGTGAGAGTCACCCACTCATAAACTGTCCGTGTACCAGTACTGATGTTTTACAGAAACCTATACCATTACATCCTATTCAGAGAGGTACTCAGTGATGTAAGTATACATTATAGATCTAACATGTTAGACAAACTTTTGAACAACTAAGCATCATGATAATAATTTGTGAAAAGTGTTTGTTAAAATTGTTGACTTGTGTTCCTTGACAAAGAAATCTTTTAACCCTGAAGTAACATTACTTGAAATAACATTACCTAAAAGTTGATGTTGTAAATATACTAATGGAAAAAATATCTGAATACATGAAAGTACAAGTGTTCCTATATTCTTTTCCAGTTTTCCTCGCAAGCTTTGTATTGCACTGTGGGTGAAAATCTGGAAATGAATAAATCAACACTTGTACTTGTACGTGTTCCCTTATTAGTTTCCTACAGTATACACACAAACAGTTTTGTTGATTGAAAAAGAGAAAGGATTTCATGTACAAATGAATGAAACATCCAACCAAATCACCATGAATGTTTAAGAAAAACCTCCAAAAGTCAGCTCCTGTGAAATTCCAGCTTGGATGGAGGGCACAAACATTTCAACTGTCACAGACTGAATGGTGATACCTCCTGTTCCGCAGCGTAAACAACAACTAAAGCCTGTCAGGCCCTGGCCGCAAAGTTTCTCCTTGTTCCTCACGTATCCCTTGCCCATTACCTCCCCCACTTATATAAATAGTCCCTAGTTCAACAACAAAACCTTGCCCAAGCTGAAAATAATCAGATGCTGCGAACCGATACAAAAATCCAGAAAAACAAGCACGTTGAGTAAACCTTGGTATAAAAAGACCAACACATACCTGAATGAAACAAGGCCGATTTTAACTGAAAATAAGTAGGTCCCTCGCCAACACTCAACCCCTAGGTTCGACTTACATTCATCTTTGAAAGACACTCGCGACCTTAATTGTGATAAATTGACAAGCAACATAACATGAATCGCAAAGATACAATAAAATCACAAGCGTGGAGATTTATCACTGGACTTGGTATACTTGACTCGATTAATGTTGTCCACTGATAAAATTTGCTGGGACTTTATCTTGACATTTATCATGAGTTTATCATGAGTAGATGCTTGTGACTTAACGATGATAGAAGTATTTACTGAGACAGCTGGGAAGGGAACACATATTGACCTGAAGGAGGAAGCGCCTGATAACCACACAAATTCCATAACACTATTATCTTTATTCTGTTTGATATCAGTGAAATGCTCTGCAGCAAGAATGTGTAGAGATAAAAATTGTGTGTGATAATTTCCTTACTAGATTTTTTTCTCTATTTTTTAAGGGAACTTGTTTAATTACCTTGAATACAGAACAGGAAAATTGCCTGTCAGGTTGTGTAAATTTTAGTTCAGTTTAGACGTTTGAATTAAAGATTAAAAAGTAACTGAAGAAGTTTCACACAAATTAATTATGTGAAATACATGCAAATGGAAAAATCCAAAATGATATGTGGGTTCAGCAGTGTATAAAAGGGCTCCTTTTCATTATATATTTTTTTTTTACTATGAACTTTTTTTTCAGTAGAATATGTTCATTTCAGAGACTAGTTGTTAGTCTAAGGGGGGTCGGACAAACCCTATTTCATACACTGGGTTCAGGTTGTTAGATGGGTTCACAAGTGTATGTAAGTGAGTGCAAACCAGATCTTTTTAAACATACTGAACATTTTTTTTATTTGGCTGCAAAGCAACATGATGTGTATTTTGTATACAATGCCCAGAAAAAGTAGAGGGATAGACAAGCCTTTTGTTTATCATTTCGCCTGAAGCAGTAGCAACATGAAGATATTGAAGAACCTAAGCTGACAACACAGGCTTTGAGGCTTGGTGTAAGGGATCAAGAGACAGTCTCTAGCCTGACTGGGGGTATCAGGGGTTTCACAATGGAGGTCTGGGGGGTATCTGGGTTACAAAGCTGGCAACCAGGGTGAGGGATGGAGGAATGAGGGAGGGATTGGGGGGAAGGTCCAGCTTTTCACCACTTAGAGCAACAGGCTGGATTTATATCTGAGTTTAATCACACTGTTTATATCTGAGTTTAATCACACTGTATGGGGGAATTAGGACCACTTGGCCCCCAGGGGTGAAATGTAGGATTTTGTCTCTCAAAATAGCTATGGTATTAGAGGTGTATAATTTAGGTATTTTCAGGAAATGGAGGAATGGGTGCTGATTGGGTGGACATTTGATCAGTGGTGATAGATATTAATATCAGAAGCACTGCATTGGTACTAGGAAGGGGGTGATTACTGCCTGGGATTGGGTATTAAGGATCTCAGGGCTGAAATAGACTCTGGTATCTGGGGAAATATGATAGAGTGAAAACTAGGGTAAGAAGAGATACAAAAGGTATTCATGAAGATGTAAGAAGAGAGTTCTAAAATGGGAAGGATTTGAGAGCAAGGGATGAGGGCAGTGTTATTGGTGTTGTGACTAGGGTTCTGAGTGAGTGAGTGAGCTGGGTTTGATGCCGCTTTTAGCAATATTCCAACAATATCACGGTAGGGGACACCAGAAATGGGCTTCCCACATTGTACCCATGTGGGGAGTCAAACCCGTGTCTTTGGTGTGACGAGCGAATGCTTTAACCAATAGGCTACCCTACCTCCCCTACTTGGGTTCTGAAGTGAGATGGGTGTGTTACAAGGGTGGAGACCGCCTCTGTGGTGTAGTGGTTAGAGCGTCTGCCCAGAGAGCGGAAGGTTGCGGGTTCGATCCGCAACCGCATCAAACCAAAAGACGTTCAAATATGGTACTTGTTGGTCCCTGCCTGGCGCTCAACAAGGGCTGGTCAGCTCGGAGTCAGTATAACGTGTCTGAGTGGGGTATTCATGCTTCACTGCGGCATG